>OX101785.1:53789989-53817489 GCA_944452715.1 Ophion slaviceki | reverse complement strand
TTTTCGGCCGTTCATGGCTAACAAAATCACCATACCGCTTCTAGGATCCTCATTGGAGACTTACAACCTAAATCTATGCAACATTTTGGAAAATAATAAAAAAGGAGGAAGAAAAAGAAAATAAAGAATTTTTGTTGTGCTGAAGTGATGTGAACTTCATCAGCATTCATTTTACAAACATTATAAAATTGTCGTGTCCGCCTGTGCGTTCGTCTTTACAGATTGAAACTAAGCCGGTAGAGCTAGTGTGCAATGCTGATACGATATCTATCATTTTCGGATTTTTTTTCATTACGTATGTGTTTAAAAATAAATACTTCCAGATCATCTTTGTATTTTGTTTTATCTGGATCCATCTAGTAGAACCTGAGAAAATGCGATTTTCCTCACGAAAGGACAATAGCAGGCTATAACACTTTTACATTCACAAGGAAATTCTTCAGCAAATATTCAATATGATGAAGTTCCGTAACTTCCATTCGATTCCCACCCTTTCTTTTTATTTTTTGATATCATGATTAGGAATGTGTATTAAACTGTATGCAGAGCAAATTTTTCGACTATTACAAAAGGTGTTTTTTTTTAAATATACAATAAACCGATTTTTAAAACTATATAGGGAAAAGGTCTACGAGTTGATCCCATGAGGTAAGATGATCATTTTCAATAACGACAAAACTATTAACGGTACCTAGTGATATTCTTTGGTACAACATAGCTCCTTATGTAATGTTTTTAAAAAAGGAAATCTTATTGAAACCCTAATAAATTGGATATTTCGAGTATGTCAATCGTAAGACAGATAAATATGCCAGCAGTAAACGCTTTCAGATCTTAATTATGTTGAATATCTTTGAAATTACGAGCATTCTCCTTTAGAGGGACCATATGGTGCCCTAGCCATTGTTTTTTTTTCTTTTGTAAAATCCATCGAAATCGGATGTCCATAAGGATTTTGGTGAACGGTCCTTCATACGATGACTCCAAAATCCATTCTCGACGTACAGATGATTCAAATTTCCGCCGCAGACCCGAGCAAAATCAATTCTTTCATAAAACAAATTCGTTCCATCTTCATGGCGACTCGAAAAGCACAGCTTTTTTCTCAAACCTCGACGTATTCTCAACATCCCGTTTCCCTCGTTTTACCGAAGGAGCTCCTCCTTAAAAAAAACACACACACACAATTGTCCGCTTTCCCCTTCATGAAATTATAAAACTACCGGTGGATACAAAAACACTTCTAATTTATCAGCCCATGACTCACGCTGAATACAGCTCCGCAGGTATCATCAAAGTTGTCCCGCACAAGTTTTCTGTACCAGCTGCATATATCAACTGCACAAAGGATCGTACACGCGAGTACGTGCTTTTTTCTCGTAGTCCACTCGCTGACGTTCATTGTGCATTTTATACACGTCGTTAACAAAAATAGGGAGCTTTGATGCATTGTCCATAAATACCGATTGTTTCTGTTTTTTTTCACGTATTCGCATAATGAGTTTGATATTTTTTCGCGTAGTAACGGGAAGGAAGGTTGGCGAGGCAGGAACGGCAGGAAACATGGAATAAAAAGGTACGGGAGGGGGGGGGGGGGGCATTGGCTTGTTAGGGCGAGCGAGGGTTGTCGATCCCTCGCGTATTGTGAACACGCTTGGCGGGGTCATGCTGAAAGGTATGGGGGCTATTTTATAAGCGTATAGCGCATGTGCCAGGGGCGCGAATGGATCGCCAGGATATAATATCTCCATTGGTGGTGGACCGCGAGCACGCGCGACTAGAAGAGAATGTACCGGAGAGAGGCGAATGAGCGATAGGTTACGTAAATTTTCACGAGTCTGCGTGAGGATGAGGGGCAGAGATGAGAGACGTGAAATCAAGAGGTATACATGATATATGCATACGTGTGTATATATATATATATATATATATATATAGACGGTCCGAGAGGAGGTAGGCAAGGAAAACGATATTGGTGTGTCGTGTACGAGCGTGGAGATGATGATTGCCTCGCCATGGATAATCCTCGAACAGTCCCGTGACACGCAACCGCGGGACCCAAGTTCCTCTCTACATCTTCCGTATGCCGCCCCCGTCGGACACGATACACGATCGCCCGCTCTCCTGAGACCATACAACGTAACCGGAAGTTTCAGTCATCCACACACGTACGGGGAGAATTATCCCTTCATGGGGGTAAACGTTCGTGATATTGGGATTGATATTAATTGAGGCAAGTCTGAGGCAACTACGCGAACGGAAACTCCGTGGCCCAGATTCATTGGAGGATTGAGAAGCTCGAGGAATTGCTTCGTCACTGGTTTAGGACACTCATACTGCCCTGAGGGAAGAAGTGGGTTTGATGGAAAAAATATATCAAGTTTGTATCCTTTGTTCTTTTTAATGTCTTATCTATTTCTATTTGATCGAAAATGTATTTTAATGATTCAAAGACACGGCCTCGTAGAATGCTCTTGGCGTACTTGGTGTATCAGTACTGCGTATGTTAGAAGCGAAGGAAGCGTGCTATTGGAAATGAAAATGGACGATACGACAAGTTCAACAGTGTCGTAGTTAGCATCGTTGGAACGCAACCAAAATTCCGTTTATTTTCAGAGAAATAACAATTATTCTATCACTTTTATCAATATCGAGAAATAAAAAGGATACTGCTATTTTTTATTGAAATTAAGGACTAAAAGTATTCTATTATTTTTACGAAAATTGGAAAATAGAAAAGATTTGATTATTTTTATTGTTTAATTTGGATAAAAATAATAGAATCCTTATCCAAATCAAGGAATAAAAATAATTTCATCATTGTTATGAAAATCGAGAAATGAAGAAAATTCTATTATTTTTTTTATGACGAAATTAAGAGAACTCCATTATTTTCATAAAAATAAATGAATGAGAAGAATTCCATTCTTCTCATAAAAATCAAAAAGTAAAAGGAATACTTTCACTTTCATTAAAGTCACGAAATAAAAATAATTCAATTCTTTTGATCGAAATCAATAAATAAAAATGATTCTATTGTTTCCATCAAAATTAACGAATAACAAGAATTCCATTATTTTATTCCTTGATTTTTATTATTATCCAAAATCAGGATAACTCGCAATCAGCATCGAACGACGAATACATCGATAACGTTATATTCGTTGACTTCGATAAGTCGGCAGTGTTTCGGTGCCGTTCGCTAGTAAAAAATGTGCTGTACACGGTTGCTTGTTCAACTCAGATTCTGGAAACACCATCTCCGCGTACAGGTATACTTCGGTACACCTCTCGCATGAGGCAGGTGGTACACGAACGTTTAAATAATGCGAATCTGCCTCGTTATTCGCCGGGTGACCGCGCCTCGACAAAACCGTATTCCTCATCACACACATACACACACACGCACGCACGCATATATGTATATGTACATCCAGGAATGTAGAATGAATTTTTTAAAAACTTTATTGTCAAGCCCCTCGTTCGCTTTGAGACTCTGGATGCTCGTTGCATACGGTCTCTTTTGCATTCAGCATAATATAGTCAAGAAGGTAGTAACGCTGCTGGAGAATCTCCCTACGAGTGGTGTGTGCCACGCTCGGCAGAGTCCGCGTGAAAATTGCAAGTTTCACAATCGAGAAATAACACACACAAGGAGAAGCTTATTGAGTACATCGCTATATATATGTGTGTGTGTGTGTGTGTTTGCTTATAAACGCACACATATATATGCTGGCGGAATTATATCGAAGAGAAACGAGAAAGGGAGAGGTTGTGGGAACGTGGATATTTCTTTGCACAGCAGCCATGAGACAGATATAGAAAGAGAGAGATAGAGAGCGAGAGAGAAATAGACAATGACATGGCCTGTGAGAGGGAGAGAGAAAGATTACGGTGACACTTGCGCGATATATATTTGCGTAAACCGAATGCGTTATTCTCCGCAATCCACCCCCACTGCGACACTGAGATCAGACTAGTCCTGGAGGAGATAACACGAAACGCTTGATTTCCCGTTCGCTCTGCGGCGTCGGATCGAAGAGACTCTCCTGCCGTATCTCCGTCCTGGTTGACACACGAGACGATCTAAACGAGCGCGTTAATCGCGCGACGGTCCTGGGATTATACAATCCGAGAAATCAATTAACCATTCGGACAGATATGTACTCGAGCGAGTTTATTACGACACGTATCTGGTATATGTTCGATACATCCGCGTCTTCTTTTCTCCGCGGATAAAATAGCCGGGACTTTACGGCCTCGGGTTAACGTGTGCATATACAGGGTGACAATTTTGAGGTGGCCAGGGGGCTTCTGAGGGCCTGGCGCAAATATTTTGCGACCGAGAGAAATAGAATTTTCAATGGTTGTTCGAGGCCTCGGTGCAAAAAAAATACCGCACACCTTTGGGATGAGTAATGTTCGGGCGAGGAAATTGAACATTCTGGAAAAGACTAAAAATTCCAGTTTGAGTCCAGCGAAATGAAATAATTCCGAAAACGAAACACTCTTGAGATACTTTTTTTAAAGGAATTTTAGGAAAAACTTTTCTTGGACATCTCGTCATCGAGACAAAAATGATCAAATATGTAATTTAAAACCGAAGAATGGAATTAAATTCCTAAAAAAAAATCTTATAGGAGTTTTTCGTATTCGCAATTGAGTTATCATCATTCTGCTGTGCTCAGATTGGAATTTCGATTTTTTTTTCAAACTGCTCAAATTTTCTGGCGAATACTACTCGTCACGAAAATACGCTATATTTTTTTTCAAAGAGGATTGAAAACACCCCAAAAATTAAGCATGCTCATTTTAAGTAAAGCATTTTGAGTACAGCAGAACGAAGATAATTAAATTCAAAATACGGAACACTCCTGAAAAACATTTTTTGTGCATCCCGCAATCGAGAGAAAAAATATCAAAGATGCATTTCAGCATCGAATAAAGTACTTCGATACTATTGAAAAAAGCGTTTTGGGAGCATTTCGTATTCGGAATTTAATAATCTGCATTCCGCTGGGTCAAAGCGGATTTTTTTTCAAAATGCTCAATTTTTTTGGCTAATTCTACTTGTTTCAAAATATTCTATATTTTTTTCAGAGAGGACTTGAAACCCATTAAAATACTTTTTTTGTGTCGCAAAATCTCTACACCAGACCTTTCAAAAACATATTGATACCTTGTAATTGTCACCCCGTGTATATATATATATATATATATATATATATATGTGCATGCATACATACAGGGAAGAAATCAATTTTACAGTACGCTGATTCATTGCCCAGACGCTAATTGAGAGTAAAATTACGCAGTGTAAACAGCGTCGATCGTAATCGAAAGAGAAACGATAATACCCGCCTATTTCAAATCGCAAGCTAAACAATTTTCTCCTTCGCGGATGAACGGAGCAAAGGATCCATCGAAAAAAATTCACACGTACGTCGGGTACCCTAAGTTCACGTGTTAATTACGAGGCATTTTTTTTCTCCTCAGATTTCCGTTCAATTAATTATTATGCGCTCGTCGCCGGGCCTTCCCCGGGCGAAGGTTCGAGGACTCGCCTACTTTCGTATTATAGAAGAGAGTGGTCGGCGACAGACGACGACCAGCCGAGCATTTATATACACTGTGCACTATTTTATTGAACGCGCAATACGAGCGCTTGCACATACGCGAGTATCGCTATTGAAGAGAAGCATACGCACGTGCACATAGACGGGACGAGAGAGAGAGGAGATCCAGTTTTACGATAGATCAAAAAACACAAGTAGACGCGGTGGTAATCGAGTTAATCGATCGCCTGAGATAATCGATAATGTCGGGTAATCCGTTCCAGGTGGTCCGTCCTCCTATTTACAGGTGTGTTCCGCTCCATACTCTGGTACACACTCGTATAGATATGTGTGGGGATACATATCTCGCTATGCGTTTATTCGTATGGCGCACCACTTGCACATGTGTAAAGGGTGGCCCGAAAAGTGACGTTCGAAATGAATATCTAGATGCCTCGTATGAGGGACCTATCCGAATCACCCCCATTCACTTAAATTACCATTTATGTAAATTTTAATACCCATTTATTTATTTTAACAGCACTTTTTTATTTTTCTCATGTGTATGTACTCCCCTCGCGTTTTATTTTGACCAACGTTGTGAAGTGCACTGCTGAGCGATAAATAAATGAACAATTGAACACTAATGTCTTAGATTTTTATCGAATGCCTTAGATTTCTATTAAAAGTTTAAAAAATAGGTTTGAGAGGTCACGAAAGTTCACTTAAGTTCGGACGATGAAAATTCACTAAAATTCCGTAAAGATATAAATTCACTAAAGTCACTAAAGTTTGGATAAAAAAAAATACTTGTACTTACAAGATGATATTAAAGTTGGCATCGTTGGGACGCAATGAGATTTTAAAAATTTCGTATTGCTCAACTTTTTTTACCCATTTGCGCTTCAAAAATCACTGAAACGATATTTGAAGATCCATATTGGGGTTCCATAACGTAAACATGGAACAAGGGGTCTAGTTATACAAATAAAGAACTGAATAAATGAATTTATGTTGTACTCCAACGATGCAAATTTCAACACCATTCCTCCAAATTTGGGGGGTGTATTCAGTACATGAAAAAGAATTTACTGTATAAATATGAATCAAATGGTAACACTCCATAAGTTTCCCTGAAACTCCTTGAGTGAGATTTCTTGTTAGTCTAAATTACCCCTCATTGCTTTGAAAAACTTCGAATAGGACAGTACAAACACAAAAGCAAAATAAAAATCTACGCTACAGGGAAATTCGAAAAAATCCATTTTGTAGTATGACGTTGAAGTTTACAAGGTTAAAATGTAATGATTACTTTTTTCCTTTGTTATTTCTCTATTTTCATTATTATCCACAGGATTTTTCTGCAAATGAAGGTGGTAGATATCGAATAAGAATATACAAAAACATTTGGGTGATTTTCATAGTCCAAATGGCCAAAAAAATGTTTAGCATTTGAAAATAATCAATCACCGTTGCATTCCAACGAGGCCAATTTATGGTGTTGAAGTTCGCATCGTTGGAATGCAACGAAAATGGTTTTTTATTTATTAATTTCCTTATTATGATTACCATCTGAATTTTTCTTTTGCAGGTTTAGGTTCCGGATCCCTAAGAACGATCTTCAAAAATATTCCAATAATATATGTAGCCTAAATGTGCAAATAAATTGGGCAATACGAAAAAAATATATATATTTCCGTTGCATTTCAACGAAGTTTTATGCTCGAAAACTAAAAAGTATTGTAGAACATACACGGGGGTGATTCGGCCGTGTATTGATAAAAGCTTCTCGATTTTTCTTTTGGACGTCACTTTTCGGATAATATTGAAGTTTCCATTGTTGGAATACACCGGAAATTAATTTTTTTGACTGTTAAAATTTTTTTCTGGCCGATTTGGACCATGAAAAACACTCAAGGCTTTGAGTAATAATACAAATATATAACCGAAAAATGAAGAAGAAAAAATCGTTGCCTTCCAATGATGCAAATTTCAACGTCATTGTTATGCCACGATGAACTTACGATTTGTTGTAATCCACTGCATTTGTAAATTCCGGCGCGTTTATGATATGAAAAATTCAAGTTGACACGTTGGGATCAGAATAAATCGACGACAACTGGTTTCGCGTAAATCAATGAGGATATAAGACTTGAATGGTATACTTGCAACTTAATAGAGAATACAGTTGTTGATGTGTAATATGTAGACTGTGAAATTACTGCTTTGATGTGTAAATATATGGCTGATTCTGCACCCGTTCAGGTTTGTTGAGAGCTGTGCGCGTTGAGTTTGATTGTTGGTCTGAGTGTTATTTTCAGCAGTAGACAATTCTTAATGCCCCCTTCGTTCCCATATTTAAGGGATACGCCTACTTAAATAAGGTGCGCATCCCATTAGATCTTTAAATTCCTGGAAGAATTCGCCCATTGAGTGGTGGTTCATTTGAAGGGTTGGCACCCCCCACAGTTATGGCGAGATGGCCGGGATACGAGGGTCCGCATCTGCTCGCGGAAAAACCCTCAACGGAAAAAAGCAATGCAATGTTAGCGAGTCAAAACTGATCGCTATAAACCCTTCATTATCCCGGCTCCAAATGAATTTTTCGAAATTGTAAAGATCAGAAAGCATACGAGTATACTAGATTGTACGATTCTTTAAGGGTACGCGGTTTTTCGAGTAACAACATTTCGCTAAAACTTTACTTTCATATAGGTTTGGAAATGTTTGTGTGTCCAACAAGGAATGGTTGCGAGGTCGATCTCTCCGATTTCGATGAAATCTGGTATGCTTGTAGAATGAGTAAAAATAGGCGACACGTATTTTTTTATATCTACGGAACCCGATTTTTAAGGGTTAAAACGCACCCTCCAAAATTGGGGTGTTTTTTGGTTTTTCTTCGATAACGTTTTAAAGCCTAAGACCACTGTAGAGGCCGAAAAATAGGCTTTTTGGGGATTTTCTTTTCAGAAAAACTGCAAAATAAATCGAGATTACAAAAAAGGGTATTTATCATACCTATCAGTGGCTGTACACAATAATTTTTTTGAAGCGACTTATTTCAATCGATTCACTTGAAATGTTGAATATATCTTAAAAAATACATTGTTTATGGAAGTACGTAGGATTTTTTTTTATATTGCATAGTTCATTTGTTATTAAAAATTGTCTGACGATTTTTTAGGCAAATCTTTGGAAAGTGAAAAATTTCGTCAGATAATTGTTAATAACAAATGAACTATGCAATATAACAAAAAATCCTACGTACTTCCATAGACAAAGTATTTTTCAAGATATATTCAATATTTCAAGTGAATCGGTTGAAAATTGTCTGAGTTATGTTTCTGGCCAACTTAAAAAATGCAGTTTTGAAATAAACGCTGCACAGCCGCCATATTGAAATTAATCGCTTCAAAAAAATTATTGTATACAGTCAGTAATATGTATGATAAACACACTTTTTTGTAATCTCGATTTATTTTGTAGTTTTTCTGAAAAAAAATCGTCAAAAAAGCCTATTTTTTCGGCCTCTAGTTTTTCGTGTACTATACATTGGAGATGACAAGCATAACGTTGTCGACGAAAAACGAAAAACACCACTATTTTCGAGGATGCGCTTCACCCGTCAAAAATCGGGTTTCGCAGATATGAAAAAAATACGTGTCGCCTATTTTTACCCATTCTACAAGCATGCCAAATTCCATCGAAATCAGATAGATCGACCTCGCAACGTTTCCTTGTAAGTATCTATCGGCTATTGTGTGTTTTATCATATTGTTTTGTTATATGCACTTCAAACAGGTAGCATCTCATGCGACGGTCCAGTCACACTCTCCGTTCCAGCCTGTACCCCGCGCTATCTATGCCGGCGTGGTAATGCGCTGCAAATGATGCGTGTAACGGCCGTCAATGGGTTGTATTCTCGGGCAGATGAGACCTCGAACTATCAACAATCCGCGGCTCATTCGACTGCCATTGCGGCAGGCGCTTCTTCCTGAAAATACAACCGAAAAGAAAGACCGGGCGGGATGCGCGGAATGACAAGAATTTTAACGACGGCATATACCTCCACTCGTACACATAGCCAACATTACCATATACTCGAGCCACTTCAATTTTCGCTAAATGAAAACGCACGAAAATGAGAGCGCGCGTGCGAGAGGGTGATCGCACTGCTTTTCGTTCCCCTTGCCTCATCGTCAATGGCTGAGGCCGCGCGTAGCGAAAAGGAAAGAGGGGTAAGAAGAAAAAAAATTGCCCGCTGCCATCGGCTCGTTCACTTTTTTTTTTATACGTCTCTGGCGCGCTTGAGCAGCGAGAAATATAAATGGATAACTGCCAATGGTACATAGCCCCGTATATACGTTAACTTACTAATAATGTGCAATTTACGAAAGGGGCAGATTGTAAAGAGTGACTCGCCGCGATCGCGGGAGTATATACAGCTATGAACGAAAGTCCGCGTCTCGAAGGCCCCCAAGAATTACGAGATATACAGTTTGTGAGTCTCTCCCGCGCTCTCTTCTTTTACAACGTGGAAAGTACAATGATTATTGGCCCGAGTAATGGCAATAATGGGCTGTTCTTGCGCGGACTACGTAATGCATGTATGTATATAGCATTCTCTGGATACCTACATAGCAATACATATGTACATACTAATGGACACGAATCAGTCGTAAACACGGCAATGATTATTTCTGCTTTTGCCGTTAGCCATAATCGTGCGAATACGCCTGTTATTTTTCGGCTCCACTGAGATACGGTAAATCGAAAATATTTTTCGGTTGCATACGAATTTGATTGTCTGGTAGCCCGCGCGGTGGTAGCAATACGAGCGGCTCGTACGCGCGCAGTCTCATCGGCCCGTTGGAGGTTTGCGATGTACCAAAGTATCGGCTAAATGGCAACGACTGATACAATCCCGGTTGCAAAGGCCGCAAATTCGATGGTCTCGCGTATACGTGCGCCGTTGAGTGAACGGCCATTGATGGGTTATGCCTAGTTTCAACAGCCGAAAACAGCTTATTTTTGGGAGTTTTAAAAATAAAATCGTGATGATACGTTTCTATAAAAATTAGGTATTTGAAAAAGTATCACCTGAAGAACACTCTGTAATTTTTTGTGTAAAAATATTTTATTTACAGTCGATGTCCGAGAAGCATCTGTCGAAAACGACTTTTGCGATGAGCAAAAGAAACTTCGGAATCAGGTTATCTAATGAAAAAAATCAAACAGATTTCGTTAGTATACGAGTTTATCCTATGATTAATCAAAGGAATTTCGGAAATATCAAATTTAAACAAATAGCGCGTGTTCAAAGTGAGTCTTGATTTTTGCGAAAAAGGGCTTTTTTGTTTATCAAATTGAAAGTATGCATAGGAATAAAAAATCCTTCTATTAAATGCCATATTTTAACACCTAGAAGAAGCCCTAAAAATTTCCGAATGATCGATGCAGTAGTGTTTCAGATATTTTGCTCACGGACGTTGAAAATGTTTTAGGTGTACAACTTAGTTCGGTGCGTTTTCAAAAGATGGTTCTAGGCGCTATAAATGGTTGACGGCAACAGCTGATTTTTGCTGTATCGTGAAGTATCAACATCTCTTAATCAAATATCGTTTACAGACCTTTGAGTTTTGCGCATCAAGTCTAATTTTTACTGCGGTGAAAATGTCGAATTTCGTCCCAAATAAGCACCATTTGCGGGAAGTGTTGATTTTCTGTTTCAATTGGAAGCAAAGTGCAGCTGAAGCCCACCGAACGCTTTTGGGACCATCACGGGATACTTCTACAGGCAACAATTGATCCGTTTAAAGCGAGCTATAGTCGAAAAACGTCCAGAATATGCGACCAGATACGAGTCCATTATCTTTCAACATGACAACGCTCGGCCTCACGTTGCTAGTGCGGTTAAAAACTATTTGGAAAATAGCGGGTGGGAAATTCTGGCTCACCCGCCTTATAGCCCAGACCTTGCCCCTTTCGACTACCATTTGTTTCGATCGATGCAGAACGCTTGGATTGGAATACGCTTCACGTCACAACAGAGTATCAAAAATTGGCTCGATTGATTCTCGGCTTCAAAAGATGAACGCTACTTCCGCGACGGAATTCATAAATTACCAGAAAGATGAGAAAAAGTAGTGGCTAGCGATGGACAATATTTTGATTAATGTATTAATTCATTCTATCATTCAAATCAGTGCGTATTTGAAACAAAAAAACGGACCGAACTAAGTTGTATACCCAATACTTTCGAGAAAAAGCGTTTAAAATTTCGAACGACGCTCCGAGTGTTCCGACAGGCGTCAACATAACACCCGATGAATCTGTCAAATTTAATCGGATCGCCTTGAAGCCTTCAGGGAACATTTATAAGATGAAATACCTATTGTAAAGATATATTGGTTTTCAAAAAAGTGACTTTTCGACTTTTCCATCTAGACATAACCCCGTAACGCCTGGCGTATATGTCGCTGGGTGACAACACATGCATCCTGCTGGTGGTGGCATGCCCGAACGATCCTGGTAATACATCTCACCCCGGACGATTTTAAAACGCGATTGCAACGGACAACGCGTTGCAGAATAGGCGGATGTGAGGATGCTGAACGCAGCCTCCTCGAGAAGGTGCCAAGAGTGAGAAGGAATCAGGGGCGCGAGACACACGGGGGTCTGTTGACTGGAGAGCGAGGACCTGTGCATCAGAAGAGCTCACCGCAGTTACCCTTGGGGTGTCCACGTAGAGGAGCCAAGAGATCGTGTCGGAGATCGGAAGCGGAGAGAGTGGATTCTCGAACCGTGGACAGCCTGTGGTAGCCCCCGCCACCTTACTCCTCGTCTTGATCTGTTCCTTTCTTTCTCATTGAAGGCTCCCATTAGACCCAACGTGGACCAGGTTCGCCATGTGTCTGATCTTAGGCTAGGCCCCTATCCACCGTTCTCTTTTCCGGGAATTGATTAGGAACTGGACAGGACAACGATCAAGTACTCGAAAAGCTTTTGGCGACTACTCAAGTAAAATAGACAGTATTAGGTGATATACTGACACTTAATGTCCCTTAGCGCTAGAGAGGTGACTCTCGTTTATTATTCACTATCCGAGCGAAAAAGACCTCGAGCATACAGGGTTATTTCACAAATATCGCAAAATCATAAGTGTAAGTGCGCGCTGTAAGCAGCGCGCTTCTGTACCTAGTACAACGCACAGGACGAGCTTTTATCCTTGTGTGAGGATATTGCTTACGCGAAGCGTTTCGCTTGTAGCCACCTGGCGGATTGATGGCGAAATACATTCAGGTAATGTCTTCCCGGCCAGAACATTCATATTTCCCAACATGGCGACTGGGCGTTAAAAAACCACGAATGATTTACTTTTCTGCCTCATTAAATGATTTGGCTATTCGTTATGCTTAAATAATTAGTTATTGTAATCCCGGTATTTCTGATAAGCATTCTTATCCTCGCACGATTATCATCGATGAAATGAATGCTTTGAATAGTGAATACAAGTACAACAGACGTATTAGTTGCATCCTAATCAATTATAAATATCTCTGATGAGGTGAAAAGCAAAGTAGCATCACACAGTTCTTAAAGACAGGCTCCACTTTTCAGGAAATGTCAATGTTCTGGCCGTGTAGACATTACGTGAAGATGTACTTGCTCGCAATGTATCCCGGCCAGAAGATTGTAGTATCCAAACATAGAGGGTAAGTCGTAAAAAGCGATTTTGCGATCTTCCCGTCTTGTTTCATGGGACGGCCCGGTCAGGTAAATCAGACCAGGCAAGTCTGATCAGGGCTCGACACAAAGTAGGGAATGCCTGGTCACATTTCTGCACGGGAGGGCACGAGTAAACTTGGTAAAACTTCTTACCACTCGTCCCACTCGTGCCACGCATCCAAGTATTGGCTCAGTCCAACGCAGCCCAACACGAGACCTGGCCGTTCGTTCAATCCTGTCGGTTGGGTCGTTACCGTACATATACCTTGCCATGACAAGCTGAGTACCAAAGATCAGACGGCACATTTTTACACACTCCAAGGTACTTTCAAATCGCGACAGACAGAAAGCGACCCTGGCGAGATAGCTCGCAGTCACTTTTATTTGCGCTCCGTTGCAGTTTCGATCGCCCGATCGAACCGCTGTCCATTTCCAACATTTTTATCCAACACCTCCCGGGGGCAGCTTTTCATCCCAATGGTGTTGATTCTCCGTTGCGTGCGACAGGTCCCTTTCGGCTGATTCGACAGGTGACCACGTGATTTCGATACTCGTACCTTGGGAAACAAGAAGTTGCGCGCAATCTCCCGAGAATCAAGGCAACAGAAGCCTTCGTAAAGCATTTGTAGGTGCTCTGCGATACAGCAAGTGTAAACAGAGATAAAAGCGCGTTAACGTGCTGCAGCTTTTCTTCGGACGGTGTAAACCAGTAGTTGCGGGTATCACAAAGAGAGAGGGGCAGCTAAGACTGGAGAATCAAGGGCTCCCTTTCAACTGATCCGGTTGCCGTACTTTCAATCTACGATACGTATGTACACATCGGGCTTCGGCTTACTCCACCACTACCACGTATTATCCGGTAGTCCGTTCTATCTTCCCACAGGCGCTCCCTGGCTAACCCAAGCGCACACACGAACAGAAGGTAATACTCTTCTCTCGCGGAATCGAGAGTCTCGTTTCGAGGAGTGCACGCGGTCAATTTGCGTCTAGCACGAGTCAGAGAGAAGTCCCCTTCTCTGGTGTTCGGGTAAGCGCCGACGTCATACAACCAGCATAGAAATGTCCCTTGGGGTGAAGAGCGCGTAAAATAAGATGTAGCGTCACTGATAACCGCGTGGTCCGGAGGCCGCAGCAACCACCACCGTCGTTTCTCTCTCTCTCTTTCTCTCTCGCTTACTCTCTCTGGCCCTTGCACTCTTTCCTCGCATTGCGCACCTTCTCTCATCGCCCTCCCGGTGTCCTGCAGAGCTAGTGCGCGCTCTCTCTCTCTCTCTCTCCCGCTCTCTTTCTCATCTGATATCGAAAGAGTTCTCCGCGCTTTCCGTCCTTCTCTCTTTTGCCAACATCCTTCGCACATACATGTAACTCCCTGCAGCGCTAATACGATCCTTGAGAAACAGGCATTCGCGACGAGAGCCTCTTTGGTCTCAGCGATATACACGCGCTCGTGAAACTCCGCCGCGCGATCATACAAGTGTACTTCATGCGCGTTGTTTTCGTTCCTCCGCGATAAAGGGACAAAAGAGCCGACCGGTGAAGGACCATCCAGGATGAACAAAGGGGCCTTTGACGCCACTGGGCTACTCACTTTTGGAAAAAGAGGAACAAGTTTTCGGTGATGAGCGATGACGGTATGAACTGGGCTAGCTTCGCGGCATGGAGTCGAGAACGGAATACTGAACGGTGTTGAAGTTTGCATCGTTGGAACGCAACAAAAATTCCTTTCATCTTCTTTTTTTTCCCCGCATTTTTATGATATTGAGGTTGGGAAAAACAGACATTTTTTAATTTCTGGAATATTCCTTTGGCGAATTTGAGCCATGTGAATTACTCAAACGTCTTCCAGGAACTTTATGAGAAATCTGCAACATGAAATTGCAAGAAAATGTCTTGCATGAAAATAAAAAAAAGAAATTAAAAAATTAAAAAGAATCTTCGTTGCGTTCCGACGATGTAAACTTTAATACCGCATATTCTTATTGTTATCGAAAATCATGTTGGATCAATTCAGCTAGAATATCTTGAATAAGAAGCTCATAAAGCGCGATTGCCATATTTCTGATCGGCCGAAAATGACATTGTGTTTGCCGTATTTCTGATCGGTCAAAAAACAATTGGCAATAGGAAAAAAAAAATTGTTGCGTTCCAACGTCGTAAATTTCAATATCATAATGCTGATGTGATCCGGTTGGAACTTATCTTATTTGTAAAAAGTACTCTCTTCGTTCTTTCGGACGCGATACATTTTTTGTGCCTTAACAACGCGTTACCAAAAAGTGCTCATATTCTTATTTCATCTTGATGTCAGCATGATAAATCTTCGAATGAAAAATTGAAGAATTGAATGAAAATTATGATTTCTGTCGATCCTAATCTTGTCCATTTCATACCGATCCTAAACTGCAGTGATTAGCCCAAGTCCGCGAAATTAAAATTCGATTATTTTAAATGTCGATCAAAAGCATAATGTATGCATACATATTCATATATAAAGGGTGTCCCAAAATTCACGCAAGATTTGCATTTTGCGTCATTTGTGCCGTAAAATGTTGCCAAAGAAAAAAAGACAGCGTGACAGCTGAAAGTTCCGAGCAATTAAAAATGAAGCGCTACACGAAAGAACAATGCGTTTTCATTGTTGAGCAATATTTTTAAAATAATGAAGATTTTCCAGCTACAGTTCGCAATTTTCGTGCAAAATATGGTTGGCGATTTTGAACTTCATCAACTGTAAAGAGATTGATTAAAAAATTCAGGGAGACTGGATCGATTAGCGATCTTGTACACTCTGGCCGTCCTTCAACAAGTCATTCAGCACAAAACGTCGAAGCAGTTCGTGAGAGTGTTGCTGGGACTCCAGGAACATCAATTCGGCACCGTGGTCAAGAATTGGACATTTCGAGGTCTCTATAGCGTATTCTCACGAAAGATTTGCATCGTCATGCCAATCAGCGCCGTGGAGGCCATTTACCCGATATACATCCATTCCATACATAACGCTATACTGTATACTTTATCAATCAATATTTTTTTTAAATTAAAAATTGACAATTTTTAATTAAAAACCTTTGTTTTCTATCAAAATTACTGCTTGCGTGATATATCCATAGTATAATATCCAATAATTGTAACATTCAACCACCAGACCCAATACCAGGACCACTGACCGTTCATCCCCCGACCCGGCAACCAGCTGATTTGTTACATACTCCACCCAAGCTCAGATCTTCCTAATTCGGTTCTCGCACAACCAGAAAGAGCTGCCTTAGGCTTACAAAAAAAAGAACGCAACGTACCGCGTATTTTCCGACCGGTAAGGGGGATTATCAAAATAAATGGCTATCGATGAGACGCAACTGGGCGCGTCGATCCCGGCAGCTAGATCCATAGATGTAGAGAGAAGAGGACACCGACGAGAGGCTTCACGGTCGAGAGACATTGGCATGTACTGTTTACGGGAAGGTGAAGGGGGCCGGGACAAGGGGAGAGAGCGAGAGAGATAGATAGAGGACTATATAAGAAACAGCATTATACGAGGATCGCAAGAAATTTTAATCCCCGTCGCTTGCACGAGTGCAAGTATGACCGCCCGATAATGAATGCCGCGCAACTGGTTATGAATAGCTAAAGGATACCTCTACGAGGATTTTTACGCAACTCTCCGTGTACTTACGTACCTCTAGGGGCTATATTCCTTCGGCAGAATCTATAAGAGTACATATAGGCATAGCTATGCGTTCTATACCGCCACTGAAGCCGCCGTGTACTTTATGATTATTGGAGGGCGTACCTGGCTCCTCAAGAAGGATATGCTATCTTGACCGTGTGTTCCTACCGCTTGGATGTACTTATATATATATATACACCCGGCAAAAGGGACCCCCCTCGTGAACTCCTCCTTCGCCGCTCTTGACCTCCCTCCGTATCCACGAAATGCAGCAAAATAATCCCTAGGGATACTCGTATCGGGCAGGAATATTATTCTGAGTGTGCACCGACCAAAAAGTTAAGTACAATCGATTTTGTATTCATCCGTGGTACAATTGATTGTCGACTGATTAATAATGATATTGAAGAACCCCAAAATACACACTCGAAACCCCACACTCGAGGTTACTGTGACACTTTTTAAAAAAAATATATAAAATTGTGGGGGTTGGTGGGGCTTGGCTTTTTTATACATTTGATAGAAAAAGGACGAATCGTTCTATTGGAGCAAACAAAGTTGGAATTTAGGATGTTGAAAAAAAAATTATCTACAAAGAACTTCCAAAACCTGTTCAAAGTAACCCCATTTTACAGTACTTTATGGCACCGGAATCGCAGATTAACCCTTTGCACGTAAGAGCTTTGCACGTAAGAGCACTTTCTATCCAAGCGAAAAAAGCTTCGAGTGCAAAGGGTTAAACGCTAGGTCATTTAGTCACCAAATTTTGGAGTCTTCAAACTTTAAACGTGTTTTCCAGAAAACCACTTTTTCGTGAACCTCGTACGAGATGACTAAACAAATATTTTATGGATCATTTCGAAATTTTGCACACTTTTAGATAACGAGATTGTTGGCTATGTGAACCTAACGTTTCTCGAAAATAAGTTCGGAAAACGACTTGTGTATTAACAAAAGCTACAGTAAACATTTCATAAAAAATAGAACGTTTTTTCAAGCACGTGCCATTTTTTGAATGTTCACTTTTCTCTGGATTTTTTAGGTTCACATGGAGCGTGTGGGTCTTCGTAATGTAAAACTTCTTGGTGTTTTAGATCAATGCACCAGGCGTTACATTGTACGCCGTGGAACAACTCGAGCAGCAACCGTCTCCGAAGCAAATGTCGAACCGCCGCCATTAAAAAAGGGAAATTAAAGAGTGTAACAATATGTACATAAAATTTCAATCATGTAGAATAAATAGTTACGGCATAAAACAATCTTGAAAATTCGCTTATTTTCGGCTGCCCAAAATGCCCCCGTCCCCCCAAAGCAACGGAAAATCCGAATGAAAAATATTTATCGTTTCGTTCAACGTGGCACTACGATAATGAAATTCTCATTGTCCCACAGGGACGTAATAATTTGCGATGCAATAATGCATTTCAATGACGAGCTATGAGAATAAATGGTCATTGGCTGTTAGTTTTTATAGGAAAATATTCTTCATCTTGCCATACCGAAAATAAGATTTATCGTTTTATTCGTAGCGGTGAACGTGGAGAAAAAATGTCCGTTTTATGTCACGGAACTGGCGTTCACAGTCGGGTAATAAAATGCTCATAGCGCGGTGACACTAATTATTCGTTTTTTTCCACTCCTCGATGAAAAGAGACACAGATAAAACGAGAGACATGGAGAGCGAGAGAGAGGAAGGGTAAGGTACCGAGTTATGCAAATAATTAATTTGAATTACGGGCTATCGGAATATGCTCTTATGCGCATCGTCGACGTTTCAATGGGACACTCTCTTATAGCTCCGTATAGCTAACCGGACTCTCGCGATATCGTCGTCTCTTTCTCTTGTTGCCTCGCGATTCCGCGAGTGCGTATTATATACGTATTCACCCACTGATGCAGTAGCGAATCCGTACGACGATTCCTTGCTCGGTCCGTATTGCCGATGCACACCAGATTCCTTCGATGTTTTACGAGCTAAACCCATACACATATATATGTATGTATTCCAGTGTCTACCAACTTGCGATGCGTTCGCTTTCTCCTTTTTATTATTCTTCTCTTTCACGTATTTTCCTCGTGGTTATTGTCGCATCGGGAAAAGACTGTGCGATGAACTGGACATGCCGAAGTATACGAGCCGCCTCAGGATCGTTAGTGCGATTCCAATAATTTATCCGGCGCCCGGAATCCATTGTCGGGAAATTAATTAGTCGATTCGGCATGTGTGTGTGATGCGAAAGGTGTAAGACAGAAAGGTTGATGCACTTGATGCAACGAGAAGCGAGTTTAATGCGGCATACACCTCATCCGCTCAAAGTCCGTCACGACTGGCAAGAGCGATCGATTATATCGAGAAGCTCTCGCCTTTTCTTCGGCTTGCTGCTGCTGCTGCCGCTTTTGCTCCCGCTGCACGATGCTCGATCATCGTTTGATTCCTTGGGCCCGCGGTACCGTATATCTTCTCCATGCGCGTACGCCGGATAATATCCCCTTCGGCGTCATCTGTTCGAGGGACCCTACTTGTCAGAAGAGGCGTTGAGTACATCCGTACAGAAAGGACGAAGATGACGAGAGGGGAGAAAGAAAGGGTTGCAATAGCGAGAGATGGAAAGATGTGTCTGCACCTGATGAGAAAGCGCATCGTCATTCTCGCTAAGTTCCGATACACAATTCCTCGTACATGCTGTACAGCTCGTAAGAGATAACCACGCACGAGCATGCGCGGATCTTCTCTCCGTCGCGACACAATTTCACCGAGAATTTCTCAAGTATTCGCATATCCATGCAGTACAGGACGGTAATGAGAAATATGCGGACACTTTCTATACCGCGGATCAGGTATGGTCCTCATAATCCGGGATGTCTTTGTTGGCCACAGCATTTTCAGAAGTCGATTAATTCCTAAACTGACATTGGGAGAAAGGAACGAGGGAATGGTGAAAACTTCTTGAGCTCATGTGTTGGAAGCTATGATTCCTCCTCATCTACGATCTCGATCTAGGGTTATCTCATCTAGAAGGTCAGTATGGAGTCATGTCAGGTAGGAGCTCTGGCCGGGATCGTCTTATCTAAAAGTTTAATCAAAGATTATTCGATATAGGTTCATCTTGTCTAGGAGCTTTAGATGTTGAATCTAGGTTCACCTCATGTGCGAGCTCCGAGCAGAATCATCATATCTAGAAGCTTGATCTAGAATCATCGGCTTTTGGAGCTCCAACTAGGATCATTGGATGTAGAAGCTCGGACGAGGATCATCTCATCTACAAGCTCAATCTAGTATTATCGTATATAAGATGATCGGATGTCGGAGCTCCGACTAGGATCATCTAACCTCTACCTAAAGCTCCCGATGATGAATTTAAGTTCACCCTATGGAGGTGCTCTGACCAGGATCATCTCATCTAGAAGCTTGATCTAGGATCATCGGATGCAGAAGCTCTGCCTACGATCATCTCATCAAGAAGCTTAATCTAGGATTATAGTATCTAGAATCATCGGATGTAGGACCTTCGACTAGGATCATCTGACTTAGGAGCTTAACTTAGGATGAGCTTATCTAGGTGTTCGATCTAGCATCAGCTCGTCTAAGACCTTTGTCAGAATACCACCATTTAGAAGTGATCACTTGGGAGCTAGTAGATTATACTATCTAAGAGCTTGATTCCGGACCATCTCGTCTGGAAGCTTCATCCAGGTTGATCCGGTCTCGAAACTCTATGTAAGATCATCTCATCTGGAAATTCTATTTGTAATAGAAACATTCAGGCCCTCAATTAAGGGATCACCTCATATGCGATCTCGGTTCAGGTTAATCGGTTCTAGAACCTCGAAAATCATCCCACCCAGAGATTCGGCAGAAGTGGGAGTTCCAGACGAAAGAACAATTAGGGTGCGGTGTAAACTTTCTAATCACCGACTCATATTTACGTGGGTGGCGGAACGAGCAAGTTCATATTGAAAGAAGCACCGAGAGTGCCGTGATCGTTTGTCGCTCACTGCAGGATATCGAATGTCCAGAGATTACATAACATTCGTTCGTCCCGCGTCGTATATCCCGCTCTCAAACTCTCGTGGGACTTCAAGTTGGGTCGACCAACTCTCAATTTATTGTTACCAGATGTGTACGCGGGAATATATGTTGTCGTTCGTGAGATCCTCACACACGGGGAATCATACACTATTCCGGTATTAGTTTCTCAATGGGTGGGCTATCGCTCCCGACTGGTCTAAGGCGAGAACTGCGGCAAATGATAATGAGAGTGATTACGCTGTAGAGTTTATTCGTTATAATGCTATTGGAGGCCACCGGTGATTCCTTGCAATGCGGAATGATCCAATCATCATTATCATCGCTTTTTCTTCCCCGTTATGGGTTTCGTGTTCGCTGGCGTAATGAAAACTTCCATTTAGACACCTAGAGATATACACGGGAGCGAAACAAACCGGAATTCACTGCAAGTTCACTCAACAGTTTTGATACGCCGATTTACTTCTGACTAGATTAGTACACGTACTCGGCTTCGAATCAAGGAAGAGCCAGTCTAGGATCTACGACGTAAATGAGTGCGAAGTTCATTTGTCAGGCAAGGTTTATTTGTCCCAATGAGTGGAGGGTTCATGGTGTCTGCAACAAAGCTTATAGCAAGTAGACTAAAATCCGCCACAACTTGTTAGCAGGGCAATCATAATGTGCTTGTGCCAGGTGCATTGTGATTGTCTTGCTAATAAACTGCAGCTGATTTAATTACACCGACTTCCATCATAGGCTTGCCTTGTGGAACACCGTAGAACTTTTTCTCACTGATACGATAAAGCGCGGAAGGAAATCCAAATGCACAGGAAAAACCAAAGAGTCGGTTGGAAATGTTTGACGAGAATGTCGAATCGAGTTTTCCACGTGGAACACTTTTCCTTGCTGTTAATTCCCGTAGCCAAACTGTCACGGGTCTCTCGACATAGTAATAATTTTTCGAAGCGCTTTCCCTTGATGCGGGGAATCGAATCGCACGAGCACGTACATTCTCAGCCTATAGTCACCTGGGTGTGCAACACCGTACGGAAGAAGAGACCACGAATGGAAGGCCAGTTCCTGTATATAGGTACCTATTAAACGTGCTTGAGGCTCCCAGCGGGTACCCACAGGGCGCGGCACAACACCGTTCTTCCATTTAGCTATCCGGAAAAAAAATGTCTTCGCCGCGAAACGAGCGGATCTCGGCACGGGGAAGAGAAAGAGAGAGATAGAGAGAAACGGGGGAGCACGAGCGCCCACGTTTGCCGGATCGACTCTGATTTTTATGGCGATCTCCGGTTGGGCTGGGCACTTGGGTGTCGTTGCCTTCCTGGTCTTTCGCATCTTTTCTCTCGCGAGAGGGTGGGGGAGGGGGGGGGCAATGAAGCATGAGAAAAAAGATGAAGAGATACCATCGTACGATTTGGAAATCTGACCGCCTGCAACAAGCAAGGACCCCTCAAATAAAAAGATGTTTTTTTACGAGTACATGGGAAGAGACTGACCCACTGCCCCAAATGCACGAGAGCCATATAAATTCGAGTGAAAGTTGAAAACTCCTCGAGAAATTGCCATTTTTTAATTATATTTCGCCGGCGAAAAATCAATTAGAAAAAAAACAAGGTAAGAAGGAAAAAAATAGTGGACTCGTATGTTAAACTTCCGGGAATGAACCGCAGGACACACGTATCCGACTATCGCGAGAAGGCGGGAGTTTGGCTCTTGCGAGAAGTAATTTATTGCGTGCGCGCGGCAAAGCCGCAATTATGAGAAGAAACAGTTCCTCGTGGATCTCGTCCCAGGAACGTCTCGAACGACGTATAATACGCACAGCGTGTGCGAGGTGCGAGGCATTTTCTTCATGAAACGTATTACACTGCGAAATTAGTTTCGAATTAATCGACGGTACTCAGAATTCGCCCCATCCCCCACCACCATCTCTTCGTAACTCCTGCCATCCTTTCAAGCTGGCATCGCGAACGTTGTGCAATCGCGATACAGGAAACCACGGAAAAAGTCCGTGAAAAACCCATAACCGTATCTCTCCTATCCGCTACGTCGTATTTCCTTTTAATTACTGAGCGAAACGACTTAATGACGCGATGACTTGGTACTCTTAAAACTACGTATTTTTTAATTAAAGTTATTACCGTTTTAAAGACACATTTTTAGGATTGTCGAGCCACCGAAGGCCTTTGTAATTTCGTCATGTCCGTTTGTCCGCCTGTCGTAGCAGACTGAACCCCCTTTTTCACTGAACTGGGCACACTGTAGGACGAATTTCAAATTAGATCTCGGGCATTTCGTGGACCGTTGAAATTAAGGTTTGTTCAATTGCCCGAATTTTTGTCCATATATTCATGCTACTTAAGACACTTACAGGTCTTTTGAGATCTTGGGATTCTCGAGAGGAATCCGAATAAAAAAACACTTTAGATAATATGTAAAATGAAGAGATTTATAAGCTGATAAGGAATTTTCGTTGCATGTCAATAATGGGAACTTGAAAAACCTAGAGTTCGTAGTCACTAGAAAGAATATTTGTGGCCGTGTCTCTCTCTCTCTGTCTCTGTGTTGGTACAACAGGAAACGATTCCTCTGTACCTTCTGTTCTCATAACCTGTCAGTTTAAAAATCTAAGAAAACTCATATAAACAACATCCAGTACGTACTGCCAATTAAAATTTTCGCGGTTACTGTGATATATATATAGATCTGGAAGTAAAAACGTCTATTTCCCATATTTTCGACACTATTAGCCAGCTTCCCAAGCAGGAATTGTCGTTGTGATCCAATTTGATTGCCATACTTGTGCCTACTTTCTGATAGGGATCCAATGGATCATCGCATTGTATCCCTATACTAAAACGCCACGGTCATACATTGGATTCTAATCAGATTCCCCATCGGAATCCAATGTACGAATCCAATTCGAATCCTAAAGGGGTGGCGCATTATCAAACGGAATCCGATGCGATTCTCGATGGATCCCATTACATTCTGTCACAAAATATATAGATATACAAAATGAGTGGATCTTAAAAAACCATAACTTCAAAAATCAATTTGAATCACATCACTGAAAATCCACCCACTATAATTATTATTCGTTATTTATTTTACGATGTGGGTGCATCCTCGGACTCCCCAACAAATTTGTGCACGGGATCACGAATGGATATTTTTTTTGGACATCCGACAGATTCCGGTTGAGAAAATCAAATAAAAAAATCTCGAACAACGTGAATTGGGAAATAGCGCGGAATCTCCTTGGCTTCCAATGTGGACTCCCTACGTGCGCGGCGTCTGAATCAAATCCCTATAAGGATGTGCTAGGGTCTGAGGACTCCCCAACAAATTCATGCGCGAGGTTTTCACGCCCCAAATACCAATAATTATCGCGTTTCGTAAAATACTTTCATGGAGCAACAGATCAATTCCCAAGTTTTCCAAACGATTTAATTTCGAATTAAATGTTACCATTGCGTGCCTGCTTTAACAAGGCACTCTCCTACAATGTGGAGTCCACCAAGCACTCTTCCGGTCAATGTGATCCGCCTACAAATTCCCAACAACCGGAACCATTGACTTGCTCACGTTTGTTGAAATATATTGGTAGCTTGAAACCGGCTTCACCGTCGCGGACATTGTGGATCTGCTAAAGTGAATTTCACCGATAATCTGACCGTGTAGTTACCGATCAGTCTTATCTACGCTTTGGGCAAACATTCCGCGATGCATGCAGGGTATATATGGAGTTAAGGGCGAGTACGGATAACATCCACGATCGTTTCGCGATTTGCAGACGATTCTGCGATTCTCCTTTGCTTCCCTTTTGCCTGGCTCAATATACGAACACACACTCACCCCCCACTCAGTACACCTGTGCGCCAGTCTCGCGTGTGTCGTTTATTCCCATTTAAGTAGAGCCGGATAGAAGGCGACGGAGTCTCGTTCACACAAATCAGTCAACCCTTTCTCGCGATTCTACCTCCGAGCTTCTCGGCCGCGCGTAAAAGATCGGACGAGAGAGGAGGCAGGTGACGGAGGGGAATAGAGTGTATAAAGAGCTTTTGTAGTCGTGGTCTCTCACTATGTTGAAGAGGCGTTCGTCGATCCATCTCCCTGAAAATCGCCCTTCCAAGTCCTTTGCTCCTACTGGCGTCGCGATCGCCATCCCGCGTACTGTGTCTCGCTTCTCGTGTCCTTCACTTCTTCTTCGCCGTCTTCGAAGCCCATTCTCGCGCCAGGGCAGATATCGCGGAGCAATCCTCTGGAGCAGAGAGGCTGCCGAGTAACCGTGAGAAAATAGCTATACGTCGAAGCGCGCAAGGAACTCTTCTCGCTTCCTTCGTTCCTCTCGTTTGGCTCGTGTGTATGCAACGTCTCCATATGTATAGAGATATACATACGCAGAAGAATAGCCTCATCGTCCATCCTGCTCGCAATTATAACGAGAAACCTCCGCGACAAAGTTGCACAGAAATGCTTTCTCAGGATCTATTCCCCATCGAGGTGAAGCATTCTCACTCGACCTTCCGTTTTCATCGATCAATCAGCGCCCCTCCTCGAACGTTGATGCCTAGTTGTAAAACTCGAAAAATCACGTTTTTCAAAACCAATATAGGGTAGGCTGGGGTCGAATGAAACAAGTTGAATAACTCGAAGACGGTTAGTGACAGCAGCACGGCCCCGAAGGGGGAAGGGACTGCTTTGCCTATCGGATCCTGTCGCTCAACGCGCGTCGCCTCCCGAGCACTTTAGACATTTTGATGTGGATGTATAGCTTTTTCGACATAAAAAATAAGTTTTTTTACTATTAGTATTTTGTGTATATAAAACTATTGTTCCTTCTTCAGCGTTCTTTACAATCATCATTACTATGAATATCCTAGATGAGTTTATTGTGGTCAGTACCTACCTACAACATTTGGGGTTTTTGCTGTTTGATTAATCATTTGAAGCGAGGGTGTGGGGGCATTTGAAACAAACGGTTCGGGGTCAAGTGAAACCTGTTTCTATTTACCGCGAACAAACATTTCGTACGCAAGCGAGTTTTCCAAATGTTGTTTTATTTTTTAGAGGCCAAAAAATCGTCCGTAAAGTAAAATAATATTGAGGAACCTCAATATACCCTCAGTGATACTCAAACTGGAATTAAAAGCAATAAAACTGATTATTTTTATTAAAAGTATATTTTACTCACAACGAATATACTTTATGACTTCATACACATCATTAACAGTACCTGGGTGTAGTAAAAACATAAGTTCAATAAGCTGAAAACACCTATTACAACTAACCCCAAGCAGGGTTTCGATCGACCCCAACACAGAGTCAAATGAAACCTTTTCCGAGGGTTTCTAATTAGCTTCTACCTAAGTTGAGGGCATATAAAAAGCAAAATGAATAATGCTATCATACAGCCAGATAAGATAAAGCTATAATTAAAGCCCATAAAGATAGGGTATAAAATGAAGTCACACTAACCGATTTTCTCAAAAACGTTCCAATTGACCCCAGCCTATCCTACTTTGGCTATCTACTACATCATCTTAAAAATGTTTCCTGACAATTTAAAGGTGATAGGATAACAATAGACAGATTTATAGGCTGTTATGTTGACGCCCGTCGAAACGCTCGGAGTGTCGTTAAAACTTTGAACGCCTTTTTCTCGAAAGCATATTATCAGAGACGGTGAGCAAAACATCTCGAAAACCACTGCTTTGATCTTTTTTAAATTTTCAGGGCTTTTTCTAGACGCAAAAATATAGTATTTGATGGAAGGACTTTTTTCCCGATGTATTCTTTCGATTTGATGAACGAAAAATGCCCACTTTTTTGCAAAAACAAGACTCACTTTGAACATTTGCCATTTTTCTGAATTAGATATTTCAGAAATCCCATCGGGTAATTCTTTAGACTTTGCGACGAATAATTATTACGAGCAGAAAATAATTATAATTGTTTGGGTTTGGGACCCAAACAAACCCAATATAGACGTCAATATGTTCAAAATTGCCTTATTTTATCACGTGTTTCCACGAACTTCGAAACCCCACAACTTTTTATGGAGGGGGGGGGGGGGTTGAATTTTAGCTTCCCCCGACTGATCATTTATAATATGTGATAAATAAATGAGAAAATAGCAAACAAAAATTTTAGGCTCATTTTTCGGAAAAGTCTAAATATCCTGTAGCTATTACAGTAACTTGTACATCCAAGCCCGTATCTTCTGCGCAAACTTTTTAATGTCCGCCACCGAAAATTTTCTCGTTTGGATAGGTATACGGGTTATCGGACTTCTCCATCCAGGTAAAAAGATTCTTTTCATCGTCGCAGGCTATATCATACGATCGGCTGGTACTTTATTACACTCGTACGAGCCATTTAACTCCGAAATTTACGTTTTTTTATTCCTCTCGCAAAGTGTAGGGAAGAGAGAGAGAGAGAGAGAGAGAGAGAGAGAGAGAGAGAGAGAGAGAGAGAGAGAGAGAGAGAGAGAGAGAGAGAGAGAGAGAGAGAGAGAGAGAGAGAG
>OX101785.1:53587489-53787489 GCA_944452715.1 Ophion slaviceki | reverse complement strand
GTAATTATACTGTGGATAGAAACAGTCCGCAGAGAACGACAGTTTTTCTACTGATTTTTCATTATGACCATGTGTTGTGACTGGTGCAAAAATGGAGCAGAGATCTCTGTCATATCCTTCATTTGTTGGCGAGAATTGCTCAGAATTTAAATATTCAGATAAATGAAGAAAACTCACAGTTTCGACCATTTTTTCCGCGGGTTTCAGTCGGCAGAAAAATATCACTTTGCTCCGCAACTTGATCAATATAATTGTAAGATCTTTCGATTTTCATGATGTTGAATTTTGCATCGTTGGAGTGCAACGAAAATTCTTTTTGTCTTCCTTCATTTTTATTGTTATGCAAAATCGTTTTCGACCGACTTAGCTCGTATCTCTGATGGAAATGATAAAACACGTTCGAGCTAAAATTATAAATCGCGGCCGATTGATATAACGCGAGTATAATATGCCATTGCACCACTTAGATAGTGGCGGTTGTCTGAAATTGTACTCAAAACATTAGGGGATCATCCCACTTTAGAAGGCTGAAAAAATAGGCATTTTTGGGAATTTTTCGTATGGTTCTTATAAAAGATATTGATGTATTTCTTTTTGGGCTTGATAAAATAACTCTTGACATGTATGATTTTTTTGTTCTAATTCATTTTACATCATTTATCTATTCCTAGTAGCAGCATCCACATGAAGAAAAGCAATATCAACTTCGTTGATGTCATTTCTGAGTAGATTTATTTGAAACACAAAAACCAAAATGATTTGAGTTCAGTATGGTTGTAGCTACTGTCGGAACTAGAATGATTAACTTTTATGCAAAAATAACAAAATGGCGGCTGCTGGAAAAGTCCAAAAAAATAAGACTTTTTTGAGTGATATTTCGGTCAAAAATCAATATTTTCAAATAATTCTAGTTCCAGCCGTAGCCATACATGTGACGAATATGTAGTTAAAATTTCGTAAGGATCGGTTCAGTAGGTCCGGAAAAAAAACTCATCGAAGCAAGAAAAAAAGTGGTTTTGAGAGAAACGCGTTTAAAGTTCGCGCTCGAGTGAGAGCACGCCGGAGAGCGCGCTCGAAACTCGAAAAATAATACTTAGACCGCTCCGATCCTTATGAAATTTCTACACAATATTTTTAAAGTCGTCTATTTTCGAAATTCATTTTAAAAAATCGATTTTTTGAAGTTGATAAAGTGGGATGATCCCTTAAACCCATTTTTTCTCAAAACTGCTTTTTTCAACCTGGTTGACATGAAATCTCGAGTTCTATTCAACCGATTGACTTTAAATTTGGTATGGACTTTCAGTGTATATATTCGTCTATCGTCCCTAGTTCGGACATTGCGAATGTATTATTGACACTGTTTAAAAAATTAAGAACGTTGAACAAAATAGGGCGGAAATTGACTGTTTTCAGTCGCCATTTAATTTTTTTCTCTCAGGTACCCGCCACAATGACATTCTCATTGATCAAGCAAAGACCTTTTATTTCTGTTTCAGATGAATGAGAGCTTTGAACTCATGTCAACCGCCTCAACCTTCTTTTTAGAGCCATTCAGAGGCAGGTAAACTTTTCAATTTTTTTCACACTTTTTTTGTAAGTTCTTGAAACATCCATAAAAAGACTGAAAAATGGATAAAAAAAAGATATTTTTTCCTTTTTTTATCAAGCTAAAAAAAACGCCAGAAATGCAGGTCTCCAGACTAAAATACTGCCTCAATTTCCCGATTTTTTGTCAAAACATTCGTGCCACAAAAAACCCACAAACGTTTTTTGCGATCTCAGAGATTCACAAGCTGCGTAAAAAACCTCGGATAATAAATAACATGAAGAAATTAAAAAGCAAGAACCGAATTTTCGTTGCATGACGACGAAAATAGTTAATAGAAAGGACATTGTGACTGTGACAATGTGACTGTGTCTTTCTCTCTTTCTCCTCCCGCCCCCGCTCTGTCGGTACAAAAGGGAATGATCCTTGGATCGTGTGCCACGTGTAATCATGTATAACATCTTACGCGGAGAAGCGTGTGTTCTTTGCTGCATGGGTGCCGGCAAACTAATTAGAAAATGTCAGAGTATTAACTGCCCAATATATCTGTTGGATGGTGCGCGTGTGTCGCGCGTTCGGGAGACCGACGATATGAGAATATTCGCACGTTAGCCGCGTCCTCGCGTGCATTAAGATAAAAGAGACGTTGGTTTCCTCTCGCTGACTCTCCTTCGTCCTGGCGAGATCGACGAGGGAGAGCGTAAATGTTCTTTGGGGGCGACTTGGCCAATGGAAAGGTTGATGGGAATTCGGAGGGAATATAATTTTGAAAAAAAAGGGCGGAGGCTTTTGCATCCGAAAGATGCTTTTTGCCACTGCCGTGCTCTCTCTCTCTCTCTCTCTCTCTCTCTCTCTCTCTCGCTCTTTCGTTGTTGGACCCTCTGGATACTCACGATGCCGAGTTTGAAGCTTTCAAAAGTATTGCGACCGCGATCGCCAAACTGCCTGGAAATGGGATACCCGTGTACCTCGCTACTCTCGTGAAGATAAAGGAAAGTGTCAGGGTCTCTCTCTCTCTCTCTCTCTCTCTCTCCTATGTGTACATGCACACGTAGCACTCTTGCCTGGCACTCTGAGAGCCCAGCTGCCGCGATCCTTTACTCGCTAATTACACTCGTAAAGATTAATTAGATTAACGCTCCGAGGACTGTACAGTACTATCCTTACAGCGTGTACAACTTTGGAGCTGGTGTGGCCGCGCGTGAGCGAGGCATATGTCACTGTATGTAAAACCTGCATTTCGTGATAAGGTAATCGTCCTCAAATGACTCGTGTACGGGGGAAAAAATATGCTTTCGGCTCCTCGAAGGAGCGGAAGAATGGGCAGAATTCATTAAGATTTCATGAATCTACCGTAAGCATCAAAGAAATTCATTTGTATATTTGGAAAAGAATAAAGTTTTGATACGGCTATGAAAAAGCTGACAATTATGATGGAAATCTCTTTGACTTTGATCTTGAATGCCTTTGTGAAACTTCGTGACTCAATGAAGAAATATGACAGTTGGAGAGATTAAAATGTTTCTAAATCATTTGACACCAAAGTGAATTTTCGAAGTAGGTGCAGCCGATAGTCATACATACAGACCTTGGATCAAGGATGGGTCTGATGAATGGTGCTGAAGTTTGCATCGTTGGGATGCAATGAAAATTATGTCAATGAAGTTCGCAACGTTGGAATGCAAATTATTTTTTCTCATTGTAAATTTTTTTTCGAGAGCTCGAAGCTATTGTTAACTTTTTTAAAGATTCTCATTAGAGGCCTACCACCTAACTTTATTGAAAAATATTTTGGACAACAATAAAAATGGACAAAAAGGGGATAAAAAAATTCCGTTGCATTCCAAAGATGCACATTTCAACAGCATGCACATTCTCCTTCTTTTTTTCTATTTCATTATTCTTATTAATATCTAAAATCTTTTTTGCAGACTTAGGTCACACATCCCTAATATTCAGATCCTCAAAAACGTTTCAGTGATTTTCGTAGGCTAGATGTACCAAAAACAAATTGGGCATTACGAAATAAAATATTTCTGTTGGACTGCATCGATGCAATCTCCAACACCGTTCTGATGGCCCTAACACGTTGTTTCCTCTCAGTCCACTCAATAAACAACCGCCAAGCAAAAATAAAAATAAAACAGCAAATACAACTGTTTTATTAATTTGGAGTTAACCAGATTCCGGTATTAACCGTCCTGAAGTTACGCATAGAAATCATCGAATCATCCCACTATAAAGCGGCTCTGTCGAACATAAGTGATTTTTATTTTTCATCCTACAAACGATTGAAGACATTCATCAAGATAAGTCAGTATTTTCTCCCGGTTTATTTTGGAACACCACGTTCTCGAGTCCAATTGTTCATTTCCATAAAATGTCATTAGCATTGGCGTTTAGTATTGACGATAGTGAGTGACAGAGACTCTCATCGAAGTGAGTACTTTTAGATTTGTTGAGCATTTGTTCCAGCTGCACGTTGTTCAGGCCCAATAATGCTCTCTCCTGTTTCATCAGATGACGTCACATACGTACCTCGCATGGCGTTGAAGTTTGCATCGTTGGAATGCAACGATTTTTTGTTTGTTAATTTTTCATTTCTTCATCTTCATGCTTATCCAAAGCTTGCTTTTTTGCAAATGGAGGTCATAAACCTCTGATAAAAATACGTAAAAACGTAAGTGATTTTCATACCAGAAGAAATTGGAACAATTAAAAAAAATTGATTTTCCTTGCATTCCAACGTTGCAAACTTCAACATCATGTAACTCGTGGCCTTTCAGGTTATTGCAGTTATTACTGTTCTTCCCAACTCTAACAACGGGTAAGAGTGATTCCATGTCCATTTTACTTGACTTCAAGACCTGCGAAACAAACCCTATAGTCGCCATATCAACCTTCATCCACTTATCAAAACACTTCAAAGTGTTTTCAAAGACTCTTCAAAGACTCCCATCCCAAAGTAAATGGGGGTCTTGCGACCAGCGTGCCATTCAGATTCATCCTAAATTGACGGAATCGATTGCAATTTAAATTGATTAAAAAAAAAAGAAAGGAGAACACTGGAGCGCTTGAAGTACAATCGTCGAATGTCCAGGAGCGGTATAACCGGCAAAGGCATCAATTTCAATGTTCTCGTGATGGTGTGGCATTCGCGGAATGCGTTCGATCCAATCTTACTACCGTGGCTTAGCTACTCCGCCCATTTATGTCTCACTCTCGTTGTTCGCCGCTGTGCTCAGCCGTGGCCTCACGGTCCAAGAACGAAGAGCACAATAATTCAGGTCTGGGTTAGCCTGGCACGAGAAGAACGGTTAGTAGATAGAGCACGAGGCACTCCGGATGCCAAAGTGAACACAGCGTGATCATTACCTTCTGTACATACATATATTCATGTACGTATACCCATATACATATATATACATTTAGAATAAAGGTTCGATGTACACACGCCCTACGAATTATCCGTAAGTCCAAGTTCTCGAGGCTCCCTCATTTAACGAATTTCTCTCGGCTCGTTGAGTCGGTGGATTTAATGTTTGCTGCATGAAAGTGCTGCCTGTCAATACTCTTCACAGCCGATAAATAATTCGGCCCAGGCTGTAATCCAATGAGACCTGGCTTTCATTTTCCCTTCGGTTTATCGCGATTAAATATTCAACGAGTAATCGATGATGCCCCATGTCAAGCAGCTTTGGCCTGGGCCAATACGTGGATGGGTGACTGCCCAGCTCCGCACTGGCGTGCACGCCGAGCACTTAGTTGGGCGACAATTAGACTGAGCTTCCAACCAAAATTCCGTAAAATATAGTCGCCTGTATCCGCGCAGGTTTTCTACAGTTTCCCTTCACACCCTAGTGCAAATGCGGGTATGTTCCATTGAAGTACCCATTTCTTGCCTATTACCAAATCTTTATTTGTGACTATTCAGAGGCTCAAATGAATGATTCATTAACTGTAAGAAGATATTTATTTCGCTATATCGAACTTTACTATTTGTTAATAGTTAAAAAATCATGCTACATAGAAATGTATTGTTTTCTCAGCGTGGGATCTTGAAAGCCCAGCAGGGCCTACGAAGGAGCATCATTTATACGGATCTGACCAACTCGTTTGAACGACCCCCGGCAAATGATGACTATGTGGATGCGGATTTTCCGAGTTTCGTAGCACCAGAGTCGCGAAACCGTGCAATGCTCGTTCCCAATCGCCCTTCTGTGATCGGAGAACTGAAAATGAAAGTGCACGCTAGCACACATACGCGAAAAGCGTATACAAACCAGTAGGTAATAGACGCAAAGATCGGCCAATCGTTGCGCGCAATCACCGATGGATTCTCTGGCCGAATGATGGACTGCCTCACCGAATCGAGAACGTCCCGTTTCTCAGACCGAGGCTCACTATCCGCGCTCGCGCCGTTCTCTCCCCGCCGTTGCTCCTCTTGCAACTCCCTCACGAAATCGATGCGTCAATTAGCGTAATTAACGGGCGAGTTACGGCAGCGCGGGCGAGAGAGCCGGTGCGAGTTGCCGCAGAAACGAGAGCTCCGATCCGATGTAGTGCAGATACACTTCGGCTCTATCGTACGTTATAGTTGTAACGAGTTTTGCGCAATCGAGTTTTAAAGTTCTATAAACGAGGGTAGAAAACACGCGTCGCTCGTACACTTTCATGTATGTTGGACCACACGATCGCAGCTCTACAATCTCTCGCTCCGTATTATAGAGGAGGTACTTACGACCATTCTGTACGTTCGTTTCGGGTCTGAAGTTCTGCCGGATTGGTTTTCAGGGATGGGGGTGAAAATGCCGAATGACCAAATATAGAACGACAAAGATTTCGAAACGACAGAATTATGAACTCTCAAAATAACGAAGGTTAAATTATTCTAAATTTTATCCTTTGACCGATGACGAAATCGAATAACTATTGCACCAAAGGATTATTCATTTGAGAGCTCATTTATTCGAGAACATATATTCAGATACACTGTAAAAAATAAGCGTGTTGTCGGTGTGTTGAAGCAACACACAACACGCCTACAACGTGTGTAGGACCTGATTAACGCGTTGAAACTACGTGTTTTACTTATTTTACCGTGTTGATACAATACGCTCTATACCATTCTTGGTAACAACACGTTTTAAATATGTTGCTGTAGAACACGCCTAATGTAACACACATGAAGCGTGTCGAATCAAGCCATTTTCTTTCAAACAACACACTTGATGTAGGTACACGCGAGTCGAACGACACAAAGCGTAGTGAAACAACTCACTTGCACGCGTGTACCACAAACAACACGAGTCCAGTGAGTTGATATGACAATATGGCGGCTTTATAACCTCGCTACGTTATGCACGGACTTGCGAAAGAGTTTTTCAATTGCGAATTGTGTTATTTTAAAAGCGAAACACATAAGTTTTTGCTCGTCGTGCACACCTACATAAATGAAGAAAATAATGTGCTCTGTGAAACCATGGTAATTGCAACACTCAGTTTATTGACGTGTATATAAAATAATTTTTTGGTAAGGTGTCACTGCGAAGAAATTTTTTTATTTTGTGCGGATCAATATTTTGTTCGTAGTTAAGAAAAGTTTCTGTCCAGAGTGAAGAAAGATGCTTCTTAGGGGCAAATTTAATTCTATGCGTACCAAGTTTTCTATTCAGTGGGAAGAAATTTTCGGTGCGGAGTGGAGGAAATTCGTTGTTCTGGGCAAAGGAAATTTTGTATTCTGTGCGGACCAACTTTTCTGTCCGAGTGGAGTAAATTTCTTGTTCGGGGCAAAGGAAATTCTTTATTTTGTGCAGAGCAGTTTTTCTGTCCAGGGCAAAGAAAATTCTCTGTCCGGAGTGAAAGAAATTCCTTGTTCGGGGCAATCGAAATTTTTTATTCTGTGCGGACCACTTTTTCTATCTAGTGCAAAGAAAGTTTTCTGTCCGGAGTGGAGGAAATTGCTTGTACGGGGCAAAGGAATTTGTTTTTCTGTGCAGACAAATTTCTTGTTCGAGGCACAGAAAATTCTTGATTCTGTGCGGACCAAGTTTTCTGTCCAGTGCGAAGAAAGTTTTCTGTTCGGAGTGAGGCAAAGTGCTTGTACGGGGCAAAGGAATTTTTTTTTCTGTTCCGACAAATTTTTCTGTCGAGGGCAAAGAAAATTGCCTGTACGGAGTGAGAGAAATTTCTTGTTCGGGGCAAAGCAAATTTTTTATTCTGTGCGGACCAAGTTTTCTGTCCAGTGCTAAGAAAGTTTTCTGTTCGGAGTGAAGAATAGTGCTTGTACGGGGCAAAGGAATTTTTTTTTCTGTGCGGACAAATTTTTTTGTCGAGGGCAAAGAAAATTGTATGTTCAAAGTTTATTCTTTGTGGACGAATTTTTCTCTCCAGTGAAAGAAAATTGCCTGTTCGGAATGAAGGAAATTTCTGTTCACATTTCACATTTTATGTGTGTTGGGTGTAGACACACACACATATGTATATATATATATATATACATAAAATGTGAAATGTCTTCATTACTCTTCTCGTTCAATGTAACCATGTATTCCGTTTCTTGATGAAAAACCGCAAGTATAGCCGATAGCACAATGGTTAGCGTACGTATATTAGGTATAGAAGTAACTAGGTTAGGTAGGTTCGAAACGGGGTATGGACAATAAAATTTATTCGCAGGAATTGACTTCAGGACGACTGGAACTCATCAAGTATGGTAGTAAACCATCGGAATAAACCACCAGTAACGGAGAAACCTTTTTTTATTTATTTTTGAACGTATGCCTACGTGACGTCTTGTATGTTATTCCCAAGCGTCCACAAGTACACATAAAAAAGTGTGTTGATTTAACCATCAACACCTTTTAAACATGTTGAAATTGGCGACAAGCGTTTACACGCCTAAAGTGTATCGAAACAACACGCTTTGTACTTGCTAAAACACGCTTGAAGCGTATTGACATAACACGCGTAAAATGTGTCGTTACGACATCAACACATGAGTTGCCGTGTTGAAAACGGCGACACGATTACACACGTGAAACGTCTTGAAACAACGCGTTTGTTTTTACAGTGTAGTCTGCAATTTGAGTCATACAAATACCAATTCGAACTATCTACAAGGTTCTGTCTCCAAAATAGAAAAAAAGTGAGTATCTAATATTCGTAATACCGTCTACAGCAAAAAGCCATATATTCAGAGTACAAACTTCGAATGTGTAGATCTTAGAAACGCAAATGATCAATGGTCCGAACTGGCGAAAATGACATGGCTGCCTGACCCTCCTGACTACTAGCGCCATCTGCCATCTTCATTCTGAAGCGCAAGTAGTGTTACTCGATCCCAAGTTTTCGCTATCCGGACCGTTCGCCATTTTAGCCCATCGCCCATTTCAACTGATGGACTTTTTGGTTCTTCGCTTTAAAGAATTCGAATTTGTAAACTGGGATGATATTTACAATTCGACAATTTGACGTCTCCAATCGTTTAGTGTATATATACAGGCGAATCGATATTATATCTCTCATTATTTTATTAAATCTGATATTTGTTTTCGCTATAAATCAACTTCGAGATTTTGGGAGACTATTCACAATTTCGATTTACAAAACTATTCACAGAACTATTTTACAGACTATAATAAGATTGATCTGTCTATAATCGAACGTTCGTCATTACTGCATTCGAAATTTCGGTCCTTCTGAATATTGATCGTTCGAATTTCCGATCCCCACCCGTTTTCAGTTCAAAATGAATTTACTTGAACGAATTGACGAAAATTCATGTTGATCGAATCACCCGAATTTTTTGACAGACTCAGACTACGAACGACACTCAGATGTTGTTGAAATCCTTATTCGGGATTGATCACTCAAGGGGTATGCAAAACCTTAAAGTTAAAAACAAAGATCGATCTTCAATATTTTTTTTCGTCTCAGGTATTGGTATGATTAGGTTGAACTTTCGCACACAGATAGTACATAGTCTTGACGTGGCACCGTTTTTTTATTGCAAAATATATATAAACAACGTAATCATTGTATTTTAATCTCAGGACTGTAGCCCCCGCACGGCTCGGTCACATACATGATTCCGGTAACTAGATTCATCTAAAGTGAAACAAATATACTTTTAGTACAATGGCGAAGCTACAAACACACGGCATACTTTTTCGGAATTTTAAAATTTGCATAAATTGCACTGTTCTGAAAAAATTGCGATTTTCGACAAAAAATAACGACTTTAAACGTTTGTTATTAACAAACGGGGGAACATATGGAAAAATCATCCGGTCTGTCGATTGAAAATGTTATAAAATATGTTCAGTCCAAATTTGAAGTAAATCAGACGATTAGATTTTGAGATATGACGTACGCCAAATTGCAAAGTATACTTTCGAGATAAACGCAAGAGAAGAAAACATACTAAATCCACTTTTGCAGTATACAATTTTGGTATAAATGTTTGGGTCTGCTCAGTACCTTCGGTGGTTCTTTATGGGTTCCGGTACGGGCATTACGAATAGGGAATTAATTTTTTTCTAGAGTCGTTTTTTCTTTCGTTAAAAGCAATTTAATTGTTATAATGATGATTGTGACGAAAAAGTGCATTTCGTAGAAAAAAAGTTTAAAATAAAAAATGTTTCTTTTTGAATTGACAATAAAAAATGCCTCTTTCATTTTTTTGTGCTAGCTCCATTAGTAATGGAGATATGAAGAAGGAAACTTTTTTATGAGCGAAACGGAACGATGAGTGAAAGGCAAAAATCGATGAATGAGAGGTAATGCGATTAATTTTCGTCGCTTATATCTCCACTACTGATGGAGCTAGTAGAAAAATTGAACATATTTTATTAAAAAATTCTATCTATGAAATGCACTCTTTCGTATAAAATCACAATTATTTTCTGTACCTTCAATCTGTGATTCCCGCACCGTATAACAATCAAACAAAGTTTGACAAAGTCATATGGATGCCCTTAGAAATCATACAATGCACCGCGCAGCGCTGGAGCCATAGCTGTCACTTCGATGTGTCATAAGTAGGTAATAGATAATCCATACAGACATTTTTTTAAGTCTTCCCTCCGGTGAATGGGATTAAATAACATAGCTAATTGCTTCCACTTGTGGCCAGTCCTTTTAACGATTAAAATCCACTTTAAAGGTCCGTCTTCAACTTTTGACTCATTAATTTCTACTATGAAAATGTATTGTCTGCAAGAAATGAAAGTAGAGGACGAATCGATACCTAAATACGTACGATAAGAGCACGATTTTAGAGTAAAAGTAAACGCTTCGTGTATATCACGAACAACCTCCATACCTTCACCCACTGTTGTAGAGTTTAGTTATCCGTGAGACGTATGCGTACGTGGAGCTTGGGCGCGTGTACAAACTGTCCCGTGTGCCTCTATATATATACACATACACATGTGTGTGTGCGTGCGTGCGCGCGCGTGCGTGTGTGTGTGTGTGTGTGTGTGTGTGTGTGTGTGTGTATAGTCAAGCTTGTTCTGCAACAACCTTGTACTCATTTCGATCCACTTTACCGCACAGAGCCGCACGCGGTCCACGGAGGTGGTCCCTTTTATGACTGGAACAACATAACTACAATCCTCGCAATTTAAATTTTTTTAAAGGGTATTTTCTCGCGAACGGATTTATCGAAAGTTGCTCCAAAAACGTGCATCCTCCCATGATGTTGAACTTTGCATCGTTGGTATGCAACGAAAATTCATTTTTTTTAATCGTCAACTTTATCAAACCCAAACATTTTTGGCTTCTTTTGGTTACGAGTATCATTCGAACGTTTTTATATTTTTTTTAAACTCTCAAATCGTCAATCCGCAAAGAAAAAATTTGGGTGACAACCAACAAAAAAAAGTTTCATTGCGTTTCAACGATGTAAAGATCCAATTTAAGATCATATCCTCCTTTACAGATACATAAGTACGCACTATGAGATTGACATTTGATGGCATTGAAGTTACCATCGTTGGAAGGCAACGAAAGCTTGCACTACAAAAACAAATGTGTAGTTTTTACACACTGCAGGTGTGTAAATGGCTGTAGACACTTTTTACACGTTTTAACGTGTGTCAAAAATAACGGTGTAAAAATAACAGGGAAAGATGCGTTCCAACAACACGTGTGTTATTTTCTTATGCACGTTAAAACGTGTTAAAAATGTCTACAGCCATTTACACACTCAAAGTGTGTAAAAACATCACACTTATTTTTTGCAGTACTGTATATACATGGGATGCGTCGGAATAATAAATTGAAGAACAAAAGCTTTTTCTCGTGAAAATATATGCATTTAACGAACTGAACTCAACAGTACTTATTTATTACTCTGTAGTATGTATGAGAGATGTTACTGTTTTTCTTGTCTTTGCATAGGCTAGGTCCTCATACAGCTTCACGATGACAGCCGCTTTTTGCTTGTCGGTGATGACCTCGAAACAAAAATACATCGCTAAAGATTCAACGCAGCTATCGAGGTTTTGGAAAATAGATTCCAATTTCCGGTTCTTCCACGTGACAAACTCAAAAATGCTCTATTAATGAAACAAAAAGTTAAGATCAAATGTGGTCTTCTATTAACCGGTTAATCTATCGATATCAAATCAACTATTGAGTTTGACGTAATGCCGTAACCAAGGTGATTTTTAAAACATATGATCAATAACTCGCAATTAACACACTTAAACCGTGTTCCTTTTTCCCGTGTTATATTTGCTTGTGTGTTGCTGTCAACGTGTGTTGTTTATTCAAATGTGTGTAAATATGCGTCTGGTATGTTGATTCTACACGCTTTATGTGTGTACGAATAAGCGTGTTATTGATGGGAACAGCTACGAAAGTGTGTAATAATTTAATGCGTAAAAATTGCGCACTCACGTGCGTAATTTTATTGCATTACGTGTATAATTATAACGCATTACGTGTTATCAAATGTATAAGTGTGTAGAATCGACATTGCAACGCGTGTCTAGTCTTTATGTTGCGTTCCTTCTACATAATTTGAACATACGTTAAACACACCTAGTTTTTGCAGTGTAGTGGAGAACTTTTTTTTAAAACCCTTACCCAAAATCTACAGTCTAAATTTGCAAGATCCCGTGCGGAAAACTGATAGGGCATCCCTAATAAAAAAAGGGCCTTTCAAAGTTTTCCTAGTACTTTCCCTAGTAGGGATTTCCACAATGGGCCCAGACTTGGCCAGTATAGGGTTAAACAAGTAGGGATCTCCACAATAGGTCCAGATCTGACTATTATAGCGATAAACCAGTATAAATAGCTTAGGCTACATGGTTGATGGTATTTCAATTATTCAAATCGATTATATACATCGATCGAATAATATTATCGAACGCAAATTGGGAAAAAGCGTAAGGGCATTAGCAAATAAAAAATCAACGATGAACACAAATATGCAGACAAACATCAGACGGTATTTATTTATCAAATAAAAGAAACCTTTTACATAGATACAAACAATTACTCATGGTTTCACTCATACATGGAGTCATGCTAGCGCATAAGTGTGAACAGTCCCAACCGGTTTTCTCGACATTTTTATAGCAACTAATTTCCGCGCAATACTCATAGGGAAAATTATTTCTTCTAAAGACTTCGCTGGTATTTTCCATTCGTAAACATTGTCCGACTGTGTAGGATAAGCAAATAAATTGGTCTTTGTTTTCCAGATCTTTCCCTCAATGGAAATAGATTCTAGTGATTCAGTAGACCCATATATTATTTTTATTTCTACTACACATCCATTCCTTAGAATGGATTATTTTTTGTATTAATTTTGTCATAGCAGTTTGTCATAAAGGCTCACATGCAAATACGCAATCACATTTCTACGCGCGCACACATACATACACATGTACTCACGCCCACACCTATGCACATGAACAATTACATAAAAACAAATACAGATATACCCTGACGCATTTAAAATACACGTATATCCACTGATAGGGATATTTTATGGCGCTGAAATGGTTATGATGAGGCGCCGTTGAGGCATTTTCAGGGCGCTAAAATGGTTTTGATGAGGCGCCATTGAGGCAACTTATAAGGCCCTGGTCGTTGCGCCTTTAAGGGCCCTTGTTGACAAAGTGTGACCGGCCGCTAACGGCCCTCATGTGGCTTCCAGGTTAGGGCCCGAATAAAGTTAGGGGAATATCATTGAGGCCCGATCACAGCCCCAACTCAATTTCCGCACGGGATAATAGAGAAAATCAATAAATTGATATGAACTTTCGTTGCATTCCAACGATGTAAACTTCAATATTCTTAAGATTGAATCGTTGCAATGCAATGAAGATTAATATTTGGCAATTCCTTCAACGGCATGTGTTGCGCTATTAACAAAAAAATTAACGTTGGCTTCAAACTGTCAATTGCGAGATATCGACAAACAAAAAAAACATGTATCATCTTTTTTCCATTCTATACACAGGCGCAAAAGTAGATCTGAATCTAGCAAGAGCCTTCGGAGATATGCAATAAAAATATGTTTTAGCAATAAATGATATTCAATTTATTGTCATTTTCATCGCACTCATCATCAAATAGTAGTGCTAAAAAAATACGACAGTTTTGCCAATCGCAATTTTTTGGATCTTGCTCCATTCAAAAGTGTTTACCAAAAACCGAAAAGATGCCAATTCTGGAGGTGCGCTTCCCTCCCTTAAAATGGGGTTCTGCAAATTTAAAAGTATGCGTGTTGAATATTTTTACCTACTCTACAAGTATGCCAAGTTTCATAAAAATCGGAGGGGCACACCGCGCGCAGTTTTCTTGCCGGACAGTTGTGAGAATTTTTATGCGAGATATGCCATCTTTTTTTTAACAGATATCCGATAACAATAAGAATAAAGGAATAAAATAATGAAAAACAATTTTCGTTGCAATCCAACGATGAAAGTTTCGGCTCCATGATCGCGCACGTTTCGGCGCCCCGAGAGTTATAAACAATCGCAAGTGAGAACGTGTTGAAGATTGTTTCGCAATCGTCGAAATCAAGGACGTGCACGAACTCGATCACTGCATCGCAGCTAAAATTTTTTTTTTGTATATTCTACAGATAGTGCATACAGTTGGGTGTGTGCGTGCGCTGATGAAACAAGATTGGCGGTTATTTAGGCTTGATACATAAAATCAAAGTCTCCAGAATAAGCGAAGTTTCTCATGGGAAAAGCGCCATGATAATTTATTATTAGGTTTTCTTCGTATTCCCCAGTTAGATGAGCATGGGAACAAAAAGTGAAGCATGGGCCAGAGACATATATGAACATGACATTGAAAGAAAAAAAATTGAAAAAGATAATTAATTTGGAAAAAAATATCTTCTGACGACATAAAAATGTATCGTTTGCAAAAAAAGTTTGAAAAGTTCAAACAATAAAGACGGCTTTGAAAAACCTAAATAAATATATGTAGACGCGTAAAATAATTTATGAAACTTCAAGTGGTTAGTCCAACTCCCTCACGATTAATTTGATGAAGGCAATGATAAACTCGTATTGTTGATCAACATCATCCCGAGTAAAAATATTGTCAGGCTGGCCTCACACTTGATCCGGGCCTGATCACACTGTTGTACGGAGGCCTTATTTGCCGTGTGCCTTGATTTGCCTGATCCGGCCGGTTTCAGACGATAGTCAGGCAACTGGATGTACGGTAACTTCCTGTTGCCTGATCCGGCCAGTTTCAGGCGATAGTCAGGCAAACGGATGTACGGCTTGCATAAATTCGCCTGATCAGACTACCTTCAGGCGATGGTCAGGCAACTGCACTTACGACTTGATTCAATTTGCCTGACCCGGCTAGTTTTAAGCAATCATCAAGTAACTGGACCTATTTATAGTTTGGCGTCTCTTACACGCCTAACCTCTTATCAAACACCAGACGAACTATATATATTAGTGGTCGTCAAAATGTCGAGGCATATTGTCCACTCTATGCGTACGTTTTTTATTATTCCTAATATTTTATTTATTCCTAATAAATCTGTGATTCGGTTTCCTCTGTTCAGTAAAAAAAATTACTTGAATCCACTTCATTTATCCATTTAATATTAAACAAATTTTAATTGAATAGAATTTCCGTAAAGACAAACCTTTTCTGTTTGATTGAAATAATGGTCCGTCTTGATTGCAATACACACATCGAAGGGGAGGGGGGGTAGAGAGAGGCGGAGAGAGCAGTTATATATAGATCAGGATTTACATCCTGATCACGGCAATTGAGATGACGTGATTCCTCATGGAAAAAGCATCGTGACCGTTCTCTCATTCCGAGTCGTTTGTATTTCGCTATTAGGTAAATGTAGGAACAAAAACGATAATGTGTTCCAATTCTATATTTAAGGGCGGCAATTAAAATACCACTGATTTATTAGTCGTGCCAAATCTATGTGTTACATAAGACAATATTTTACATCTTGTAAAGCGCAGAATCGAAAGTGTTCGTACTTATGGAAATTATCCTTTACGGTATTACGATATTTTCGAGCATTGAAATAGGGGCATTTGAACATTTTCACAGACACACTCGTTATTGACAACCACACATACTATACATAGCGATTGCAGATTTTTTCTTTTGTAACATCAATTTTTCTCAAGACGACATCAGTAACGGACGAAATAAAACAATTCAGAAAACCTTGATTTCATCCAATTTATTAGACAAATCCAACTTGATTGCTCATATTTTTTACACCACTAAAATATTAAAGTAGTAATATTTTATTACAGTAGTAATAAAATATTACTACTGTAATATTTTACAATGCTGTTACAATATAAATATTACGATTTCACGATTTGCACAAACAAAAAGACTCGAACAAACTTTAAAAAATCATATTTTTTGCAACCCAACGATAAAAGGAGTCTGTGATAATATCTACGCAATGAATAACTTCCCATATGGGGTCGCCTGTCGTAACAAAAATGCCTGCATTCAGCCATTAAACGGTTTGCTGATAATCGGCCAATAATTCGTTGACCAGCATTGGCGTACTGTAGGCGTATGAACGGCTTGCCAGATCTATGCCAGCCATTCGTGGGCCAATGCTATCGCACCGATAATATGGCGATCAGCATTGGGGTATCGTAGGCGGATGAACGGCTTGCCAGATCTATGCCAGCCATTGGTGGGCCAATACCATTGCACCGATAATATGGCGATCAGCATTGGAGTATCGTAGGCGGATGAACGGCTTGCCAGATCTATTCCAGCCATTGATGGTTTGTTTTTGGGCGTTTTGCAAATGCAGGTCGTTAAACTGTAACACGTAAAAACCAGGGATAAGGTTTCGAAAAGCATATCCCACTGATGAAGCTGAAATTTTGCACCGACCTTCTTTTCAATATTTTAAGAGAACCTTTAAAAGGATATTGGCGACTAGGAATAGTTTTCGATATATCGTATATTGAAAATTATTTATTGTACTGCGCTTCTACTATATTAAATAAACCCAAACAAACCCATCCCACATGGCAAGTGATATGCACATACGGGCGAGCACTGTTTGCCAGGAAGCAGCGCGGCCGGAGGAGTGGGGGGTGTCCATCGGATATATAGATATACTCGTATGGCGTGAAATAATAAACTTTACAATGCGATGTATCGAAAACTATTGCTAGTCGTCAAAAATCCGTTAACGGTTTCTCTTAGGATAATGAGAGGAAGTTCGGTGCAAAATTTCAGCTCGATCAGAGGAGTATGCTTTTCGGAACTTTACCCAAAACGAGCGAGTTATTTTTACAGCCTAAATGGACCAAAAAAATTGTCGGTAAACTTTAATGTGACGAATAAAATTATCGGCATAAAAGTAAGGAACGAACAAACGATGGATTCTGTAAGTGTTAGAATGGCTAAGTGGGTAGGGCGCTCGACACTAGAACGAAAGGCGCAGGTTCGATCCCGATGAAAGGTAAAAACTTGAACAATGCAGAAAGCGTTTTTAATGCAATTATTCTATGTACATGGACACAAGTAAGGCATAAGAAAACGAAAAAGATACTACTAGAATTTTTATATTCATAATTAGTCAATTTTTTGTTTGTCATTTCCGGCAGAAGATCTGTCAGCCGTTGCTGGGCCAATATGGGCGTATGATAGTTGGCCAAGTCTTAGCAGCCATTCATGGTTTACCATTACCAACCATGCATGGTGCGGATTTGGCCCGTTTATATAGCCATTACCGCGCCATCGTTTGTTCTCTGGCAACCAGTCGTGGGCCATTACTGTGCCTATTGTAAAACCCTATTTGGGCTTACGCCTATGATCGCGCTCTTTTACTTTTTTGACCCCTTTCCACTCTTGTCGGATTGCTCAATTTTTATACGTTTAGATTTCTGAGCAATGCAGGTGTGCATCTCATTTTCAATATCTTTCGATGGATCGGCGCACGCCTGTAACGAAGCATCAAGATTTTCCAAGTGTTTGCGTTTTTTGTCCGAGAAGATATGGATAAGTAATTCACGCAGAAAGTCATGTCGACAAAAAACGTGACGTTACGATCGACAGATTTGAGGGGTGATTGCAGCTATATATAGCGCGTTTTTGTTGTCAATGTCACTTAGTAACAGTTTCTGCTGCAGTGTGCGCGTTTCGTCTCGGACAATTGGAGCACGGTAAGTACTCATTCACACAATATATATGCACTAGTGATTAGAATTAAAGAATCGCTACAATTTTCTTAGTTTGTCAGCCATCTTTAAATGACTGTATCTTCGCAAAAATGGCCGTGAAATAGTTTTTGAGGTGATTTTGATGCTTGAAACTTCTAGTTTTCGAATCATGCTTGAAGATTTTTGCATTTATCGTAATAATTTTGTTTACGCTTAACGGGTGATTTTTAAAAACATGTTTTGGCGTACTGGTCGGGCCAAGAAACCGTTCTGTAACTCTGACTAAACTTTCAAACGTACAACTTTTGGGGCCAGACATTTCCCTGTAATTTTTCATTTCTTTTTATTGCTGTACGACTATTTTTTACTGATTTGTTCATCATCAAAGCAAAAAAAAAAACACCTCCAACATCGAACGTACATGAGTAGTGAACATACAAAGAACATAGTGATCGTACAAAGTAGTCAAAGAACGACGTTGAAATTTTCATCGGTGGAATGCAACGATTTTTTATCTTCGTTTTTATCATTACACAAAGCCTTTTTTGCAAATTGAGGTCGTTAATCTTCAATACGTAGAAACGGTTGAGCGATTTTCACAGCCTGAACCGGCGAAATGAAAGGTGTGCATTTATAAAGAAAGTAATTCCCGCTCGAATCATTTCCTTCAACGCCTGTGAGTTAGAGTCGATGAAAGAATATTTTCCCTGTGAAATCCCTTCGGAAACTTCCTTAAATATGTAAGTTTCTTTACAATAAAAAATAGAATATAACATGATGCTTAGAGTCGTTCGGGTTAACTATGGGGTCATTGAGGTTTCCACGTTTTTTCCAACCTGACAGTATCTTCATAAATAGTTTACAATGTAAAGGAATTCAAGGATCAATTGGTGTAATGAAATTTCAATTTTATTTCTAAGCCCGATAGTGACTTTTTTGATATGATTGACTTGGATTGTTATGAAGTGACGCGATTTGAAAAAAGATTTGTCATGTAAACCATTATTTTGAAGTATAGATACATACGGTCATTCTTGATGAAACAAAACCAATGTTTTATTCGACTTGATCAATTTTTTTACATTAGTAGAAATGAAATCAATATATCGAAAAATTCGTTTCAGAGCCATTCTCAAGATGGGATTATAAATGTTTGGTCTTAAACCAGGTGGTCTTTCAATTCTTTCAGACACACGTCACACATTTGCACGAATGGGACATAGTTGAAACATCATATATATATAAATCAACATCGATTATCAATAACAATGATCAAAGACATTTTTAATCAATCCGTTTGACAAATTTTGTTTCAAGATTCGTTAAAAATTGAAGAGAAAAAAAATATCAGTGGGTCCGCTTAGATATTAATCGGTGAAGATGCGAGGGATGTTTTCAGGGACTTCGACATGGCGAAGACGATCTCGTTTTTTATCGTTGGCATCTTGATCTTGGAATCGAGAATATGTCGGAGCCTCGAGAACCCCAACCACAAAACATCGTGGGAAAACGCGCTGCTTTTTGACGCAAGGTTGAGTGCAAATTTCCCGAGTTTCCACGGTTTGTAAAATTCATTTGTTCATTTCATTTCAAGTGTTCATTTAGTTAAAAAAAATCGCTGACGACTTCGTTGCTTCAAATTTCTTGGCGAGCCTCAGGGAGCCCCAGAGAGCCCCAGAAAGCTCATAGCTGCTGTTTCCCAATAATGCACAAGTGTGTACCGTATTTGCACAAGGGCACGGGGAAACTGTGAAAAACCTGTGTTGCATACAAAAGGCCATATACGACTAAGGTTCAATTGTGTCAAGATTGTAGAACCTCATTACGACTGCCACCCAAGCTCAGTAGAGTCGGATGCGCAAGTCCGTGCGCGGCTACGCGGTCACTCATCTAAATATTTGGACCGTCCGTGCGTTTGCTACCGGCGGTTTTTGCTCTCCGTCAAATGTTCTTCCTCATTCTCGACTCCTCTGCCTTTCATCAACTATTTGCTCCGGCTATTGAGAATCGATCCTCGTTCCAGATATCACCGCCCACCTTGAATATTTAAAATATCTGCATGTGGATGCAATTTGGTTTGGCCCTATTTTTCCGTGGAGCGAGCACGCTTATGCCATGACCAATCATACGCGCATAGATACTGGGCTTGGTGATATAGAAGATTTTGAGCGACTCCTTGAACGCGCACGCGCCTACGGTAATTACTAAGAGTTTACCCGACTGAATCGATTAAGCAACTCGAACGATTGTCGCATTCATTTTTATTTCACTGTACACGGAAATAGGCATCAAATGTATCTTGGTCATCATGCCATATTATACGAGCGATCGGCATCCATGGTTCCAGAAATGGCGTCAAAATGAGAGCCCTTTCAACGATTTTTATGCCACGGTGGGTATTTCACTGGATGAAAAATTGGTTATTTTGAAATGATTGTAGGAACGAATAATGTTGTGGATTAAATTATTCAAGTTCGAGACAAATTCAAATTCAAACCAAATTATATGGAGCTCCGATAGGAGAAAATGGAATCTTAAGCCAATGAGTTACGTGAGGAGTTTGGACCTCTCAAACGAAGACCTTCGTCATCGACTAAAAAAAGTAAGCATTTTCCTCAGCCTTTTCTGGTTCCTAGAGGACCAGAAAAGGCTGTTCCTTGAAAGTATTTACGTGCGGGTGTTATTTGATTATCGTTTACTTTTAGGAGCTACTAACATTTTGGTTGGATAAAGGCATGGATGGTTTCTACATCAAGGATCTATACGAGGACATTGATTATCTCACAGAGAGTTCTTCGGGTAAAAAAACGATTGTTGAAGTTAATAAGGACTATTTGCTCGAGATCCGCAAGGTCGTCAATGACTGGACGATAAAACAGAAATCCGAATTCAAGTATGTATCGCAACGAAGAATGTGCACGCAGCTTTGAAGATGCGGGCTAAACATAGTTGTAACTCGATATCGTGTAGGAATTCGGCAATGACCATTCGACTAAAACACCAGATACAATCTTTCTGTTATTTGACCGCAGATATTTGGCAGTCGAAACCGATGCGTTAGAGAAACAGTGGTCCGCTTATTACGGCACGCAGGACTCGCCGGGTGTATTGCCTATAAACAAGGATTTGCTCCTCGACACCGTGCAAGCAATGAACAGTGAGATTGCCACAACGCTCAAGGACTTCATGATAAAGCAGCTCAATGCAGTCCCCCCTAATAAAAGTACTACTTGGATGGTGAGTCGAGATCAGCCAAATGGCCAAAGTTCCATCCAAGACCTCGAGTTTTCAATATGCCCTTTATCCGTGTAGAAAAATCGTCGAACATTTTACCCAATTTCTTTTGGCGTGCTTGTAGCTCTGGAACCACAAGAAACCGACCCTACAATCAAAACTCGGAATGGAAAAGGTCGGTGCTCTTAACATGTTGAATATGCTGCTACCCGGTCAGGCTTACTTGATGCACACCCAAAGCGAGTTCGATCCAGGTACCGACATGTGGAGTAGTTACAACCTTACCTCCGAACTCGCCATATTGAGAAAAGACCCCGTCTTCCGACAAGGTGGATATCACATAGAATCGCTGAATAATGGTACCGTTCTCATATTGAAGAGGTAATAGTGTTTCTACGTTTGCTCGCTTGCGGGTTTTTATTTGATCCCATCTCGTGCACTCTGGCCCTGCGCTTTATCGCGCGGCTAAAAATCCAGTTCCTCTGATATTCCACTCGAGTGTCGACTACAGTGACTCTCTCATCTCCTCCACGCTTCAAAATAGTTGCTTTATCTGGGTTTATTTCGAGTCTAATTCGTTCAGTTGATTTTACGTTGTCGCAAAATAGTTGTTTTCTTTAAGTTATTTCCGAATAATTCTTCTGCTTGAGCTTTTTGACATCGGTTGTCAGATTCTCAGAAAGTTTTGATTGACATAATATTCAATTGCCTCAAAATGCTTGTTTTGTTTATTCAGTTTCAAATTAATGGTTTGTTGGATAATAAAAAAGAATCGTTCAGTTGGCTTCAGTTGTTTCAAGATTATTGTTTTCTCCACATAGTTTTATGGTTGTTGCCTAAATAGATTCTCAGCAACCGAAATTAAGACGTTTATTGTGGCTGTTTCAAAATATCGGTTTTGTTGAATTTTTTAAATATATTTATTATCTTTAGGCTCCTCAAAGCTAATTGTCTGTTGCACGTCGAAATAATTTCATTTAGACAATTTTCATAAGGTATATAATATACGGTAAAAATAAAATTGCCTAAAAAAATTCTACATTTAGCATACGGCTATCTTAAAATAGTAAAAAAAAACAATCTATAGGTAAGATGCATAATGTTATGTTTTTTTTTCTTTAGATTGTTTTAAGTTAGTTGTATGTATATATATATAAATATTCATAGTCTTTGTTGTCGCTAATTGCTGCATCATTCATTCTTGTCTTTAGAAATATGAGCGATTACCCTACTTACGTGGTCGTCTGCAATTTTGGTGATTCGGCGCAAACGGTAAATCTGACGGCGTCATTTACGGACTTACAGGCGCGACTGGACATTGTCCTAACTTCCGATACAAACGATGATCTGAGGTTCGTTTTCAAACGTTGAAATCAATGAACGGGTAATCGCCCGAATGCATATTCGTATATAGATTGATGAAAAAACCTTCTCTTCTTGTATCAAGAGCTTTGAAAGTTACGTCCCGCGATTCGGTTTCCGTATCGCCAGGCACCGGAACAGTGTTGCGATCGGGTCAGGAAAGAAGTGGAAGCGAAGAAGGCGAAAGGCGCAGAGGAGACGTGAGCGACGAAACGACCGAGGAAGAAGAAGGAGAAGGAGACACAAAGGACAAGGATGATAAAAACACCGAAAAGGGAGCTGCAGGAGAACAAGGGGGCAGAAATACCAGCGTAAGCGTAGCGAACGGAAGAGGTGAAAAGGACAAGAAAGAAACGAGCGTTGAAAACGTCGGGAATGGAGATGAAGGACGAGGAGTCGGAAAAAGCCCCGAACGCGATGATAAAGGCGTTGAAAAACGAGGTAAAGAAGGAAATGGAGGTGACGGAGACAACAGCGGAAACGGAGCGAACGGAGCAGACGAAAAGGGTAAAAATGATACAACTGTCGAAAGCGCTGGAAAAGGAGACGAAGGAAGAGGAGTCGAAAAAACCACCGAACGCAGAAGGACCGTACCAGGCAAAGAGGACAACGATAACAAAAGCGTCGGAAAAGGAGCTGCAGGAGAACAAGGGGGCAGAAATACCGGCGAAAGCGGAGCGAACGGAAGAGGTGAAAAGGACAAGAATGAAACGAGCGGAGAAAACGTCGGGAACGGAGATGAAGGACGAGTCGGAAAAAGCCCCGAACGCGATGATAAAGGCGTTGAAAAACGAGGTAAAGAAGGAAATGGAGGTGACGGAGACAACAGCGGAAACGGAGCGAACGGAGCAGACGAAAAGGGCAAGAATGATACAACTGTCGAAAGCGCTGGAAAAGGGGGCGCAGGAGGACGAGAAGGCGGAATTACTAGCGAAATCGGAAAGGATAAAAAAGGAATGAAAGTAAACACAGACCATGGACGCGAAAAAAAAGATGAAAAAACGGTATGGGGAATTAGGAAGCGAATCAAACAATTCCGGCGGTTTGCCGCCCAGCTATATCCAACATATCGAGGAAAAAAGTTGGAATCCGTACCTATTGCCCCTCGAGGATACGTGCAGAAGCGCCAGTAAGCGTATATGATAATTATAATGGTAATAAATTGGGCCCGTGACGAGCGACGACGGAAGGGCATTCGGTTTCTACGTGACATTGTGGTCGCGAAACGCGTGTCAACCAAATTAGCCGCGCTATGTAAAGATGAAGGGAGAGAGAGAACCATCAGGCTAATGCTGCGAACATAAAATAGAAATAATGAAATAAAGCCCTTCAGGGAGTGACACTGTGACGAGCCGCAAGAAAGTCGTATTTCCGAATTTTGTTTGTCTACTTCATTATGTATTTGAGATTAGGAAAAAAGGGATGTTATTAAGCATACATTGTACCGATTTCCTATAGAATTTTACTGAAGAAAAATTTAAATTAGCAACGTTATCCATGTATAAAAGTCTCTGTAATATAAATCAGGTGCAACGGCCGAATCGATAACTTTACAATAGTTGGTCTGAAAAATAAAAATGTTCTATAATCTATATAGCTGTAGGTCTCGGTGCACGTACCCGTTTTTTTTTAAATCAGGGAAATAGCGAGTGTTAAAAAAAGTCTAATTTTCGCGAATTTTTTACTTATATTCGGGGGGTTGAAAAATATTAAATTTAAACAACAACAAAAAAAACAGTTAGAGCAACGATGGCTACTGAAATCACGGTTTTTGTTTTTGTAATTGAAAGCCGGATAGCTAGAGTCATGATTCCGGCCAAGTCAAGAAAAGGCATTTCGAGAAAAACACCATTGAAAGTTTTAGTATAGGTACGTAAATCAGTTATGCTACACGGAGAGAATTAAAAAATAATTGTTGTCGTGAATTTCACGGTAAAAAATACCGTGATATATTTAAATGTGGTGACAAGTGAGAAAAACATAATAATTCGTAGGCGACAAGTTTTTTTTAACTCACGTTACAGAAAATTTCAAATACGTAGTTTACCTACTGTCTGTTAAAAATTACCAACCGCACTGTACGGTATTTTTACGGTACTGCATAGTAAAATTTACCTGCGTCAACCTTAGAAGAAAAATTTCCTATAAGGCTGGTAGAATTTATGTATCTTCCTCTCATTGTGACCATTTCTTTCCTCTACTGTTTGTTTACCTTTTTTCTCCACCTTTCTCCCTGTTTCCCCTCTTGCAACCGCCAACTTTCCCCTCTGTGTCTTATTTCGCCGCGAAATGCCGGAGAAAAACATTTCACGACGAAATGTACGCGACTGTGTTTCGAACCCGGGACCTCCCGTCCGCTGGTTTAGAGCGGCGAGCACGCTAACCACTAGACCATCGCACCGGTTCCTTAGTAAAATGTATTTCTTCTGTAAAGACTGGTGCGATAATAATCATAATAATATCCATAATAATAATAATAAATATTACTTATTATTGAAAAATTGATACAAATTAACGCTGTTTGTATTTTGTCGGAAATTTTTCTTTTCATATAAATTGGTATACTCAACAAACGGATAAGGAGAGAAATTTAATTATTAGAATTTATGTTTCATTTAATACTACCATTTTTTACAATACATTTCGTACCATCGTAGGCTCGAGTGATGTGACTAATTTGCACACATTATTTCGTCATCATTTAAAATCGTAAAATCGTATTCACTCTTGAACATTTCATAAGCAGTTTATGTACGCAGTTTAGACGAAATTTTTTTGGGAACTCCCATCGCGCCATATAAGGATTAGCTAGACCACTGAAACGAGACTGCGCACCCCTACTTAGCCCCACCACCATAACATTCTGAAGTGAAAGGTATGAAGGGGAATTTTTACCATGCAGTTCCTCAAAATTACCGTACCGTACCGCACGATAATTTTAACCGAGAGCAGAATACATTTTTCTATAACACTCATTAAATTTTATAATAAATCATAAAATAACTGTTATAAAGACGATACTTTTTTATAGACATTTTTGAAGGGCATAAAATAATGAAATGCACAGTAAAATTTCGCTGATATTATTTATTTTTTAAATTTGAGTTTTGCGTATTTTGTTACACATCAAAATTTACTAGAAAATCTGGTAAAATTTTCTATCTGAAAAAGAAATTTTATTTTATTTTCGTGAAAATCTGTTTTACTCAGCAATAATAAGCGAAATTTCAAGGTTGCCATCTGGTTACCGTTACTGCACGGTAATTTTTAACATTTAATTCTCTCCGTGTATCGATTCTCACTAAATCGTCTGGAACTTGATCAATTGCCAATATTTTAACTTTCACATTTATTCACATATTCCGAAATGTGTGTACTTTGAAAAATGCAAACAAAATCGATTTTTTTAGCCGTCGAAGTGGCGTCCCGCCTTAATCAGTGCGGGTGGCCTGAAAAATGCATCCTTAAAGTGAAAATATTGAGGTTGAATAAAAAAAAGGATTGCACTTGGAAACTTTTCGGTACGCGAAAGTAAGGGAACGAAATGGCAAGCTACAAAAAATAGCGCAACCGAGCGTCGGTCTCGCGGTCGTTCGGAAGATTAACAGCATAATCTCGTCTAACGAATCGAGAGCTTGTGACGATTCCGGTCTTACGCGGCTTCGCAGATGGAATTCATTAGCATAATATCGGGTACCCAAACGTCGGCATAAATCGATACGCGAGTATAATTCCAGTAAAGGAGACGAAAAGCCAGCACTTTTTAGCGTACAATGTGAATTTTTAACTTAAGGTAGATGGTTGCATACTGAAAGCAACCTCAATCAAATGTTGTCCCTCATCTTGCCTCAACCCTAAGAAATAGGGGTTGAAAACGTAAAAATCGCCCTATCTCTATAATGAATAGCTCGATCAAGAAATGTTTCAAAGGAAAGTTGCTTGGGATAATAAAATACTTATAAAGTTACCGACACTGGTGGATGGGCGGTCGGAGTGCGGCTCGGGCGATCACTACTGTTAAGCGGAACCGCGCGCGGCTGACACTGGGAGTGGTGACCGCTTAGCCGTGCTCTGGCTGGCGCATCGACCAGTGAGCGGAAGGCCGATTCTTCTGAGGCCGTGGTGTACGGACTTTAGGTTGAAGTCTGTGCACCATGGAATCAGAAGAATATAGGGCCGTCTATACTGGTACGGGGTTTCCACAGTTTCCCCGTGCCCGCTTGGCGAATGCGGTATAGTGTAGCGTAAGTCGGCTGTTGCCGCAACGGGGGTTAGGTTTAACGGGTGGGGTACGGGTAGGGATGATATAAAGCGGTGAGAGAAGAGTATACGGCGGATAGGGATTATTAGGTAGACAGAGTCGGGGAAGGTAAAAGCGCTGACGCCCAATCCTCTATCTTTAAAAATAGCAGCACAAAAACACGAGAGCACCGCTGACCCCCACAAAGACGCAGCGATATGTCTACTCCGATCGCACACGCAACAACTCCGAATTTTCGAATCGTTTTTGTGCCGCTATTTTCAAAGATAGGGGGTTGGACGTCACATAACTTAATACGAATTTTATTATTCAAAACAACTTTTGTTTGAAACCTTTTTTGATCGGGGTATTAATTATCGAGATACGGCGATTTTTAAGTTTTCAACCCCTATTTTTTAGGGTTGAGGCGAGTTGAGGGGCAACATTTTAGTGGGGTTACTTTCAGTATGCAACCATCTACCTTCAGTCAAAAATTCATATTCTACGCTACAAAGTGCTGGGTTTTCGTCTCTTCTACTGGACTACATGCGTGACGTCATGTCAGGGTAGTCATCTAGCGAGATGTTGCACGCAGCCGTCGGGAGGAAAAAAGCGAAAACTTGCACCACTCATGTCAAGCCTTTTAGAACAATTGCTGGTATTTATCTGCCGTCAAAGCGTTTGATTCCACAGATCTAAACGCGTATTTACCGAGTATAGAATTACGGGCGTTTCTTTCTAGCGCTATTGCATTTCACCCATAACGCATAGATATATTAATACACATCACTGTTAAAAAAGTTTATTTGATTTAGTTAGGATCTAATTGAGCTGATCAATTTTTTTCGTCCCCTCACAGCCTACTTCGATTCCATTTCTTTCCTGCATTTTCTAATGTAGGAAATTCAATGAATACGTATTTAATCAAAATACATTGTTGATTGTAATGCATGAGAGATGTAATTAAAAAGAAGATATATTCATTTGCATGCAGTAAAAGGGTCTTAATCTCAAATACGTTGTTATTTTGAACGAATAAAACCAATTTTTGAATTACTGGTATTTCAATTTGCAATCGGGCGATTTACTATATTTCCTATACAATACATATTAATCCGTGTTTTTACCAATCCTCAATGGTAAAAAAATATAATTAGTCTTTTGTACTACCACCACTTTGGTATATAAAAGACGATGTTTTTCTTGCGTGCTTATCACAAGATGTGAAATTCTCACGGTTTTCGGAATACACTTGGTCGACCACGAAGGACAATGCGCTAAATTCTTAGTGCGTCGACACGTTTGGCGTACTCGGTTATATGCTCGCTCAAAAGGACAAATGGCTTGCGGGAGCAGCTTGGGCCCTGTGCCACACCCCGGCCACCGAGCATATTACTACGTCTCTAAATTTGCCACTTGATTCAAATCAAGGAATTTAAATAGACCCGTTCAATCTGTTCGACTAAATACTTTTTGTGCAAGTTATACAAAAAACTAAAATTGTTAGGAGCATGTGATTCTTTTATTACTCAACGGTGTTAAATAGAATTTGATTTTAATACACAAATATAGAGAAAAGTGGGGTGGATCTGGACAGTTTTTGATTTATGATTTAAAGGAGGGAAACTAACTGTTTCTTCAATGAGGTAAGCTTCAATATTGTTGAGATTGTATCATTGGAAGGCAATGAAGATTAATATTTCGCAATTGCTTTAACGGCATGTGTTGCGCTATTGACAAAAATTACCGTTGGTTTCAAACCATCAATTGCGAGATATCGAGAAACAAAAAAACATGTATCATCTTTTTTCCATCCTCTACGTAGGTGCAAAAGTAGATCTGAGTCTAGCGAGAGCCTTCGAAGATATGCATTAAAAATATCAGTTTGCGCAGTAAATATTATTCAATTTATTGTCATTTTCATCGCACTCACAATAAATTAGTAGTGCTAAAAAAATACGATAGTTTTGCTATCCGATTTTTTTTGGACCTTGCTCCATTAAAAAGTGTTTACCAGAGACCGAAAAAACGCCGGTTCTGGTGGTGCGTTTCACCCCCTTAAAATGGGGTTCTGTCAATTCAAAAGAATGCGTGTCGGATATTTTTACCTAATCTACAAATATGCCAAGTTTCATAAAAATCGGAGGGGCACTATTCGATCTAAATTTGCAAAAAACAAAGATATCCGATAATATTAAGAGTAAAGGAATAAAAGAATGAAAAACAATTTTTGTTGCAATCCAACGATGAAAATATCAGCTCCATGATCGAGCACGTTTCGGCGCGCCGAGAGTTATAAATTATCGCGAGTGAGAACGTGTCGAAGAATGTTTTCGCGATCGTCCAAATCAAGGACGTGCTCGAACTCGATTATTGCATCACAGATAAAAATTTTCGTCGTTGTATATTCTACAGATAGTACATACAGTTGGGTGTATACGTGCGCTGATGAAGTAAGATTGGCGTTTATTTAGGTTTAACACATGAAATCAAAGTCTCCAGAATGAGCGTAGTTTCTTATGGGAAAAGCGCCATGATCGTTTTTTATTAGGTTTTCTTCGTGTTTCCCAGTTAGATGAGCATGGGAACAAAAAGTGTAGCATGATCCAGAGACATACAGCATGAACATGAGATTGAAAAAAATGGCAAAAGAAAATTAATTGGTAAAAAATTATCTTCTGATGGCCCAAAAAAGTATCACTTGCAAAAAAAGTTTCAAAAATTCACATAATAAAAAAGGCTTTAAACAACCAAAACAAATATATGTAGAAGCGTAGAATAACTCATGAAACTTCAAATGGTTAGTCCAACTCCCTCACGATTAATTTGATGAATGCAATGTTAAACTCATATTGTTGATCAACATCATCCCGAATAGAAATATTGTCAGGCTGGCCTGACTTTTGATCCGGGCCTGATTTCACTGTTGTACGGAGGCCTTACTTACGGTGTGCCTTGATTTGCCTGACCCGGCGATGGTTAGGCAAACGGATTTACGGCTTGCATCAATTCGCCTGATTAGACTACCTTCAGACGATGGTCAGGCAACTGGACTTACGGCTTAATTCAATTCGCCTGATCCGGCTAGCTTCAAGCAATCATCAAGCAACTGGACCTATATGCAGTTTGGCGCTTTTTACACGCCCAACTCCTCGTCAAACATCAGACGCATCATATATATTAGCGCGTCGTCAAGACGTCGAGGCATATGGTCCACTCTATGCATACATTTTTTATTATTCCTAATATTTTATTTATTTCTAATAAATCTGAGATTCGTTTTTCTCTGTTCAAAAAAAAAACAATTTTATTCAATCCGCTAAATTTATCTTTAAAATTGTTTTATTTAAATTGAATAGAATTTTCGTACAAACATTTTTCTGTTTGATTGAATTAATGGTCCGTGTTGATTGCAATACACACGTCGAAGGGGAGAGGGGTAGAGAGGAGCGGAGAAAGAGGAGTTGTGTGTGTGTGTGTGTGTGTGTGTGTGTGTGTGTGTGTGTGTGTGTGTGTGTGTGTGTGTGTGTGTGTGTGTGTGTGTGTGTGTGTGTGTGTGTGCGTGTGTGTGTGCGTGCGTGTGTGTGTGTGTGTGTGTGTGTGTGTGTGTGTGTGTGTGTGTGTGTGTGTGTGTGTGTGTGTGTAAATATAGGTTATGTTTGAAAAATCTATAGCATGATATTCGATAAAACTCTCTAATTATCACAATGAAATTAACTTTTTGATATAGTTTAAATGATACAAGAAATAATTATCGGAATTCATTTTTTTGACGGTGCAATGGAGAATGCGATGAGATGATGGTTTCCAAAGCAACAGCGAACTTCTCTCTTCGCACTGCAGTTCAGATCTTCACTTTTCACCCTGATCAGGCCTTGCTTTTTTGCCCTGATCAGACCGAAATCAGGGAAAGTGTCACAAAAATGATCAGGGCTTGATACAAAATCCTGATCAAGACATTTGAGTTGACGTGATTCCTCATGGAAAAAGCATCGTGGCCGTTCTCTCATTTCGAGTCGTTTGTATTTCGCTATTAGGTAAATGTAGGAACAAAAACGGTAACGTGTTTCAGAGATTTCGAGAGTAAAAAATAGAAAAAAATAGCGGTATCGAATGTTTCATTGAGAATTCTGTACTTAAGGGCGGCAATGAAAACACCACTCATTTATTAGTCATCCCAAATCGTTGTGTGGTTTTGTACTTGAGTACCTTTACCTTATTATGATATATTCGAGCATTGAAATAGGGGCATTTGAACATTTTCGCAGTCAGACTCGCTATTGACAACTACGCATACTACACATAGCGATTGCAGTTTTTTTATTATTTTTGAACATTCATTTGTCTCAAGACGATACAAATAACGGACCAAATAAAACAATTCAAAAAACCTTAATTTTATCCAATTTATTAGAAAAATCCAACTTGATTGCTAATATTTTTTACACGATTGTAATATTTTACAATGCTGTTACAATATAAATATTACGATTTCACGATTTGCACAAACAAAAAAGACTCGAACAAACTTTAAAAATCATATTTTTACTAAGCCAACGACAAAAAGATTATGTGATAATATTTGCGCAATAAATAACCGTACGCCTATGATCTCGCTCTTTTAATATTTCTGACCCCTCTTCACTCTTGTCGGATTTCTCAATTTTTATACGTTTAGATTTCTGAGCAATGTTGGTGTGCGTCTGGTTTCGAATATCTTCCGATGGATCGGCGCACGCACGTAACAAAACATCAGGATTTTCCTAGTGTTTGTGGTTTTTGTGCGAGTAGATATCGATAAGTAATTCACGCAGAAAGTCACGTCGACATAAAACAGGACATTATGATCGACAGATTTTAGGGATGATTACGGCTATATATAGCGCGTTTTTGTTGTTAATGTCACTTAGTAACAGTTTCTGCTGCAGTGTGCGCGTTTCGTTTCGGACAATCGTGGCACGGTGAGTACGCATTCACACTATATATATATATATATAAATATATATATATGCACTAGTGTTTAGAATTGAAGAATCGCCACAATTTTCCTAATTTTTCAGCCATTTTTAAATGGCTGTATCTTCTTGAATCATGCTTGAAAATTTTTGCATCTATCGGAATGATTTTTTTTACGCTTAATTGGGGATTTTTTTCTTCGTTTTACTTGTTTTGGGGTACTGGACGGGCCAAAAAACCGTTCTTTAATTCTAACTAAACTTTTAAACTTTTAAATGTACAACTTTTGGGGCCAGACATCTCCCTTTAATTTTTTTTATTTCTTTTTATTACTACGGACGACTTTTTTTCACTGATTTGTTCATCATCAAAGCAAACAAAACACCTCCAACATCGAACGTCCGTGAGTAGTGAACAAATGATCGTACGAAGTTGTCAAAGACCGACGTTGAAATTTGCATCGTTGGAAGGCAACGATTTTTTGTCTTCATTTTTATCAATATCCAAAGGTTTTTTTGCAAATTGAGGTCGTTAATCTCTAACAAGAATACGTAGAAACGTTTGAGCGATTTTCACAGCCTGAACCGGCGGAACAAAATGTGTGCATTTAAAAGAGAATAATTCCCGTTCGAATCAATCCCTTCAACGCCCGTGAGTTATTGAGTCGGTAGAAAATATTTTCCTTGTGAAATCCATTCGGAAACTACCTATGTAAGTCTTAAGCAAGTTTCCTTAAAATAAAATAATGTAAGTTTCTTTAAAATAAAAAATAGAATACAACATGATGCTTAGGGACGTTCGGGTTAACTGCAGTGTCATTGAGGTGACCAAGATTTTTTCAACTTGACAGTGTCTTCAAAAATAGTTTTCAATGTAAAGGAATTAAAGGATCAACTGGTTTAAATGAATTTCCACTTTTTTTTCTAAGCTTGATAATGACTTTTTCTATATGATTGATGTGAATTGTTATAAAGTGACGCAATTACAAAAAAGTTTGTCATACAAACTATCATTTTGAATGGTAGATACTTTCGCTATTTCTTCATGAAAAAAAATCGAATGTTTTTCTCAACTTTTTCAATTTGTTCACATTAGTAGAAATGAAGCCAACACATCGAAAAATTCGCATCAGAGTCATTCGCGAGGTGAGAAAAAAAATGTTTGCACTTAAATCAGGTGATCCTTCAATTCTTTTAGACAACTGTCGTACATTCGCATGAATGGGACATAGTTTAAACATCACATATATATACATAAATCAACATCGATTGTCAATAACAGAGTTGAAAGACATTTTTCATTAATCCGTTTGACAATTTTTCGTTTTGAGCCTCGTTTAACTTATATTTAAAATATAAGTGCATCCTCCTTGATATTAATCAGTAAAGATGCGAGGTATGATTTCAGGGACTTCGACATGGCAAAAACGATCTTGTCCTTTATCGTTGGCATCTTGATATTGGAATCGAGAATTCGTCGGAGCCTCGGAGACCCCAACAATGAAATGTCGTGGGAAAACGCGCTGATTTATGACGTACCGTTAAATAGTGGTTTCCGCAATTTCCAAGGTATTGTACAATCTCTTTTCGCTTATCATCATAGGACAGAAGAAAGGGGGGAAAATGATCCATAGTAAAGCTTGTCAGTTGCCGAAACATTGGTGTTCATATAGTTAAAAAAAATCCGTTTGAGACTTCATTGCTTCAAATGGCTTGGAGACCCCCAGAAAGCCCCGGAGAGCGCATAGCTGCTGTTTCCCAATAATGCACAAGTCTGTACCGTATTTACACAAGGACACGGGGAAACCGTGAAAAACCTGTGTTGCGTACAAATGGCTATATACGACTGAGGTTCAATTGTGTCACAATTGGAGAAACTCAGTACGACTGCCACCCAAACTCAGTATAGTCGGACGCGTAAGCTATTCAGTGCGCGGCTACGCACTCACCCATCTAAGTATTTGGACCGTCCGTGCGTTTGCTACCTGCGGTTTTCTCTTCGTCAAATTTTCTTCCTCTTTCTCGGTTCCTCTGCCTTTCACCAACTATTTGCTGCGGCTATTGAGAACCGATCCTTGTTCCAGGTGTCATCAACGCCCTTGACTATTTGAAATATCTGCATGTGGATGCAATTTTGCTTGACTCAGTTTTTTTGTGGAAGCATAATATTTACGGCGTTACCAATTATACGGCCATAGATAATTCCGTTGCTGGAATGAAAGGTCTTATTCGGGTCCTTCAACGCGCACACAAAAAGGGTAATTACTAAGAGTGTACCCGAATTGATCGACGAAGCAACTCGAACGATTGTCGTAATCATTTTTATTTCACTGTACACGGAAACAGGCATCAAATGTATTTTGACCGTCATGCCATATTATACGAGCGAGGAGCACCCATGGTTCCTGAAAGCGATTCAAAATGAGTGCCCTTACAGCAATTTTTATGTCACGATCAGTATTTCTCTGGGTGAAAAATTGGTTATTTTGAAATGATTGTAAGAATGTATAATGTTTTGGATTAAATTATTCAAGTTCGAGACAAATTCAAATTCAAGCCAAATTATGTGGAGCACCAAGAGCAGTAAATGGTATCTTAGGCCATGGAGATTCTCGAGGGGTTTAGACCTCTCAAACCAAGACCTTCGTCGTCAACTAAAAAAAGTAAACAATTTTCTCAGCCTTTTCTGGTTCCTCTCGAGGAGCGAAGTAAACAACCAAGAGAGTACGTACATGCGTGTGTTAATTGATTGTATTACGCGCCTCTTCCTCGAGATCAAATCGTAGTCCTCCTACTTCATGTCAGTTATTTCACACAATTTAAAGTTTTACCGTCATTTTTTTTTTTTTTGGTTGCTATGCAATCTGTGATTTGATTACGTGAATGTCATTCTTCTCTTGTGTGCCGGTTAAACAACACACATCTCAGAACAGGACATGGGAAAACATAGTGAAAGAAAAAGAAAACATTCCTCAGAAAGTGATGATGAAGATAAAGAGCTAATGAAGACTCTTAAACGAATAAAGAAGAAAATCAAAAAACGCCAAAAATCCCGGAGAAAGGAACGCTGTAAGTACGGAAGTCGACACGCACTACAACCCGTAAGAAGATTTTTCTTACGGGGAGCTATATCTCATTAAGTGCCAAAATCGGGGAACTCGAACGAGTAGCACTCGTTCGGGGAGATATTTCTCATACCCATCCACCCACACCGACCGTACATAAATATTTTATGCACTGTGAGCTATGTCTCCAATTTATACACGATAAGTTGCCACAACTTCATCGAGACTGGAGTACTACCAAACATTATTGTGTTCGAGAACCGGGTCGTTATCGTTAAGAACAATTATTATCATACAGGTAAGACCGACGACACCGAATTCAGTACTGATGAATTTGAAGACCTTTCAACAACGAGAAAGAATAAAAAAGTGCAATTCTCCGATGGTCATTCTGATACTCACGATGATCTAAATACACCATTAAACGAGATGATCGACGACATTACGACACAGAATGAAGTCGATAACTCAACGACAGCAACGCTACCAGTGATGTCCACCGACCAGCCCAATCCAGATAACGATATTGCGACCATTGGGAATTCAGACTCAAAAGAGGAAGAATGTCTCCAAAATGAACTCGTTGAGGCCCTTGGTAAAAGGTTAAATGAAGAAAACAGTCCAGGTCGCCCCATATATAAAGAAATTGCCATCCGTTGGACTGAAATAGTCCAAAAAGGATTACCCAAAAAGATGACAGAGGAACTAATTAAACAGCACACACCACCAGAAAACTGCCAACTAATCGCTCCACCAAAACTAAATCCAGAAGTGAAAGCTTCAATACCGGAGCCCATAGCAAAAAGAGACGAACGCATAAAAGGAAAACAACAGAAAATAGCCGCCAGCCTTAGTATCTTGGCAAAATCTCTTCTCATCATTGTGAGATCTAATTTCGACGGAAAAATCGAATTATTTGAAAATCTTGGAAATTTGGGGAAACTACTGGCTGATCTACAACACGGCGAAACCGTAGTTAGGAAAACTCTTTTACAATCAAGCCTCAACGAATCTATGAGAGAGACACTAAACGCTACACAACCAGACGAGATGCTATTCGGCCAAAAACTGGAAGAACAATTAAAATTGGTTAAATCCCTCGAAGCATCCAGTAGAGATCTAAAACCAACATCAAGGATCAAAAATTCTAAGGATTTAAAAAACTTCAAAGGCCCGCAACGTCGACAACAATTCCGGAACCCACGAACAACGCCATATCTACAAAAACAAGCTACACGCCAATCGAACTTTCAAGCGGGCCAACATCTCAAGAAAAACCCATCTCGAAAAACTTACAACCCGAACAAACGTCACTATTAGATTCTGTGAGTACCATCGCCGGGAGATTGAAACACTTCAAACTCAATTGGGAAAAAATAACCTCTGATTCGCTCATCCTTAAATGGACTCAAAGAGTACAGATTCTATTTATATCTAAACCAAAACAAGAAAAGCCTCCGATAGAACCCAAATGGTCAAATAGAGAAAAAGCGTTAATTGGCACTCAAATAAATTTATTATTAGAAAAAGGAGCTATCCAAGAATGTAAAACAGTAAAAGATCAATTTATTTCAAAAATTTTCCTAGCTCAAAAACCAGATGGATCCTTTCGGTTAATTCTCAATTTGAAAAAACTCAATGAATTCATAAAAACAAATCACTTTAAATTAGAAGATCGCAAAATTGTTACAAAACTGATCACTCAAAACTGTTTCATGGCCTCGCTAGATCTAAAGGACGCTTATTATCTCGTTCCCATGGCAAATTCATATAAAAAATTTTTACGCTTCACCTTCAACCGACAAACCTATGAATTTAACTGCCTTCCATTTGGGCTGAACATAGCTCCTTGGATTTTTACAAAACTCATGAAACCAGTTGTCACAAATTTACGAGAAAGAAATTTATTTTCGGTAATATACTTAGATGACATCCTACTCCTCGGAAACTCATACGAAAAATGCACAAATAATATTAAAGAGACATACTCACTCCTAGAGACCTTAGGTTTCATAATTAACACAAAAAAGAGTGTATCCATTCCAACTAAAGAATGTAAATTTCGAGGATTTATTTACAATTCCGAAAATATGACTATTAGTCTTCCCAAAGATAAATGAAGTACAATCTTAGAACACGTTCGAAAATTCCGCCAGAAAAAACGTTGCCGCATAAGGGAGTTAGCTGAACTGATAGGGAAACTGGAAGCCTGTTGTTTCGCCACAAAATATGGATGGGCACACGTAAAAGACTTGGAACGAGAAAAATTCAAGGCATTGCTAACAAATGAAGGAAATTATGACGCAACCATGAAATTACCAGAAAGTTTAAAAGGAGACTTCGATTGGTGGGAAGGAAACATAATTGGAACCGTTAATTTAATCAGAAGTCCTACGTGCACAATTGAAATCTTTTCGGATGCATCACTTTCAGGTTGGGGTGCTTATTGTAAGAACGAAAAAGTTCACGGATCTTGGGGCACCAAAGAGAAAAATTATCACATAAACGAATTATAACTTTTTGCAGCCTTTTTTGCTCTAAAGTGTTTTGCTACGGACTTACGATCGTGCAATATTTTACTTCGTATTGATAACACTACAGCGATCTCGTACATAAGACGTATGGGAGGGATTCGTTTAAAAAATCTCAATGAAATAACTAAAGACTTATGGACGTGGTGCGAAAAAAGAGATATCTGGCTGGTTACATCATATATTGAATCAAAGCTTAATTTCGAAGCAGATTTCGAATCAAGAAGATTACAACCCGAAACAGAGTATGAATTAAATAACGAATCATATATAAAAATCTTACGAACATTTGGACAACCTGAAATAGATTTATTTGCATCCCGAATAAACGCAAAATGTAAAAAATATGTATCGTGGAAAAAAGACCCAGAAGCCTTCGCGTTCGATGCCTTCATCATTAATTGGAATCCATACTTCTTTTATGCATTCCCACCATTCTCAATTATTTTAAACACCTTGAGAAAAATTATAACTGATAAAGCACACGGAATCATTATTGTCCCCCGATGGCCTACCCAACCATGGTTCCCTCTATTTGAATCATTGTTATTAAATAATCCAATTTACTTCAAACCTAATAAAAACTTATTATGCTCGATCAATAGGGAAGCCCATCCACTTTGGCAGAAACCTACATTGGTTGCCGGGAATGTATGCGGAGATCATTCAGAGCCAAAAACTTATCATCGGAAACCACGGAAATAATGCTTTTTTCACTATCAGATACATCCATAAAACAATACGACTCCAGCCTAAAAAAATGGTGGAACTTTTGTACATTAAACAATATTAACCCTTTCATGACTACCATCACTAATGTGTTGGCATTCTTAACAGATGAATTTAAAAAAGGAGCATCACATGGATCGTTAAATTGCGCTCGGTCGGCCATTGCTCTAATTTTGGGACCGCATATTGGACAAGATCCAGATATAAAAAGATTCTTTAAGGCAATTACAAACCTTAGACCTTCCAAACCAAAATACGATTACACTTGGGATCCCAAAATTGTACTCGACTATATCTCTCAGTTACCTTCCAATGAAGAATTATCACTAGAAGAATTGTCAAGGAAAGTAAGCACCTTATTGGCCTTAGTCACAGGACATAGAATGCAAACATTAGGATTGATCAAAATTCAAAATATCCATTTCCTAGAAGAAAAAATTGAAATCCGAATTCCAGATAAAGTAAAAACATCAGGAATAAACAGGAAACAATCTATTCTCATACTTCCAGTGTTTCGCAACAACAAGAATATTTGCGTCGCATCAGCCCTAAAAACTTATATAGAAAAAACGACACCACTGCGAATGAAAAATGAAAAAATGTTTATCTCTTTTAAAAAACCACATAAACCCGTCTCAACTCAAACGATTAGTAAGTTGATCAAAACAATACTGAATGAATGCAGTATCAATACTTCCATTTTCACCGCATATAGTACTCGACATGCATCCACCTCCTCAGCAAAACTGAAAGGTGTAAACATTGATTTAATAAGAAAAACTGCAGGGTGGACAAAAACTTAAAATACGTTTGCAAAATTTTATGACCTCCCAATCTCAATCGATCCAGGTGAATATGCCAATGCATTGTTACGAATTAAATAAAATAAATAAATAATTAATTAGTTAATTAATTAATTGATGAATTTAAAAAAATACGTTTTCACATTCTTATGTTATATTGTTAATGTTGTTATATAATTTGAAAATAAATGCTCCTGTTCTGCACTTATCTTCAGTTGCCGTAAAAAACTTTGAACATCTACGATTTGATCTCGAGGAAGAGGCGCGTAATACAATTCAAGGATTAAACGAACTTACTTGTAAGTGAAGTTCTATCCTGATTGTATGAAGCGCCTCTTCCGAAGAGATCAGTCCCACCCTGACCCTGATATATAACCTATCGATTACATCCCGAAAATGTTTACGGCAAGACTTTGAACAATGACATTCACGTAATCAAATCATAGATTGCATAGCAACAAAAAAAAAAAATTGACGGTAAAACTTTAAATTGTGTGAAATAACTGACATGAAGTAGGAGGACTACGATTTGATCTCTTCGGAAGAGGCGCTTCATACAATCAGGATAGAACTTCACTTACAAGTAAGGTCGTTTAATCCTTGAATTATCGTTCACTTTCAGGAGATATTTAAATTTTGGTTGGATAAAGACGTGGATGGTTTCTACATCAGCGAATTAGACGAGTCTATGAATTATCCCACACAGAGTTCTTTGGGGAAAAAAACGGTCGCTCAAGTTAATAAGGACTATTTGCTCGAGGTCCGCAAGGTCGTAAATGACTGGACGATAGAACACAAATCCGAATCCAAGTACGTATCGCAACGAAGAACGTGATCGCAGCTTTGAAGATGCGGGCTAAACATAGTTGTAACTCGAGAACCTGTAATAACGCGTCAATGACCATTCGACTAAAACACGCCATACAATCTTTCTGTTATTTGACCGCAGATATTTGGCAGTCCAAACCAATGCGTCTATGGATCAGTGGTCAGCTTATTACGGCACGCAGGGCTCGCCGGGTGTATTGCATTTCAGTATTGTGGGACACATTGGTGTCATTCAGTTAAGGGATTACACCTACCTCGTGGCCGGAAAAATGGGAGTATTCGTGATTTTTTTTGTAGGATGAATGTAATACAGAGGGGAAAGGTCGGCTGCGGCTGCAAGCAGAGGGGGGAGGGAGAAAGGTGAAGAAAAAAGGAGTTAACAGTAGAGGAAAGAAACGGTCACAATGGAGACAAAAATAGGTAACAAACGCGAACAGCGTGTACCTTAGGAAAAAACAAATAAAAAATACATCATAAAAATATAAGTAGTTTATGAACCCGACGCGTTAGTCTAGTGGTTAGTGTGCTGGCCAGCGGATCGGGAGGTCGCGGGTTCGAATCCCAGTCGCGTACTTTCGTCGTGAAATGTTTTTCTTCGACATTTTCCGGCGAAAAACGACTAGTTCCGTGACTGAGAAGCGAACTTGTGACCGACTGTATCGGTATAGGTTTTCCGCAGTTGCCACATGCCCATGGCCGATATGTCATGGTGAATACGATACAGAGGGGGAAGTTGGCTGCGGCCGCAAGGTGGGGGGGGGGGGGTGGTATGGGAGGTAGGGGAGAGTTGTGGAATGGGTGATAGAGAGGGGGTGGGGATGTGGAATGCGAGGTAAAAACGAAGTTGAAGCGGATTGGGGCTCGTCAAAAGGGGAAGACCCTGTACGGCTTGAACGAACCAATAAAAAAATATAAGTAGTTTATGAGATATGAGGGATACACATGAACGTACGTAAAACACATATACATCCTCCCTTCTTTGTTGGTACCATTTTACTACCCTAAAAGGGTAGTAACAACCCCTTTTACCCTTCTAGGGGTTGAATATGAGATATTCCTTTCTTAGTGGGTATTTACACTATAAAAGGAAACCGCTGTCAAAATTTTACGTTTCTATCTGCAGTGGTCTGGGCTGTGCGTTGATCTGTCAGTCAGTCAGTCAGGACATGTTCTTTCATAGATATAGATAGATAGATGACACTCGGAGTGAAGACGCATCGACTGACAGATTACTTCTCAAAGTATGTTAAGTGGTTTATGAGATGTGAGAGAAACTCATGAACGTACGTAAAATACATATACATCCTCCCTTCTTTTTGGTAGTCGGGTAAAAACGGAAAATTGCAAAGTATCAGTTCGGGGCGAACTACTAATAACTAGGTGTAAACTCTTAAAATAATATCCGGCTAGAGACGACTTCATAGCTCCAAGTTTTTTGGGGAGCCCCTCGGGGTTTGCCCACATCTGCTTCTTCCAATAATGCACAGGTATGTACTGTATTGGGGGGGGGGGGGGGGGGGGGCAGGCAGGGCAAGTCTGAAAAAGCTGTACCGCATACTGAAATGCGGCTATATATGATTGATTTTCAATTGTCTTACGATCGCGGAGACCCTTAATAAAGCTACCTCCTACGCTCGACCACATAGTCGGCGCGCAAGCCAGTGCGTGGCTAGGCAGTAACCCATTCAAGTATTGGCCAAGGTTAATGCCGAGTAATTCGATGGGATGGAGGAAGTTGTGCACCGCCTGCTCGTCCACTACCGGCGGTCGCCCGCCATCAAATTTTCTCTTTCTTGTCCCCACGTCAATTTACTATTCGATCCGGCTGTTCACAACATTCGTTCCTCGTTTCAGATGTGATCCACAACTTCAGCTATTTCAAAACGTTGAAAGTGGATGCACTTGCGCTTGGTCCTATTTTTCCTCTGAGCGACCACAATGCCGTTACGAACCATATGAACGTGAGTGATTATCTCGGTAGTATGGCCGATTTTGAGCGACTTCTCGACGGCGCACACAAGAACGGTAGTACTTATGAGAATCCATCCGAAATTATCGTCGAAACGACTCGAACGATTGCCGCACTAATATTCATATCATTTTACAAAAACAGGCATCAAAGTTATTTTGAAAATCACGCTGTATGAAACGAGCCAAGATCACCCATGGTTCGGGCAATGGTATCACAACCGTCAACCTTACAGCGATTTTTATGCCACGGTGATTATACTATCCTCACAAGGAACATTACTCAAGTGTCCACCTTCGATTTTGTTCAAACTCATATATGAGGAGCTGGCGAACAGAACCGGACTTGTCTATGAATTACTTTTTTACACGAGAGGTCAAAAACCAAAATAATCAAATAGAGATGAGTTAGAATTTTTAAGCTTTAATATATGAAGGCTCTATCAAAATTTAAGCCTGGTCCTGGCTTTAGTTTAATAAAAACACTAACTACCATGTGTTTATTTTTATTTTGGACGAGTTCGGGTTTGAATGAGAATGGTGGATATCTCCGATTTTGAATGGAAATCGTATAGACATATCCGGTTACGAAATGAAACCGACCCTTTGAATTGAATATAAATTTGTTTTTTATTATCAAGTCAATAATCCTACACAAATTCTTTCATGTCAGGCTCATAACAATCGCATTCAATAATATTATCGTCATCACTATGGTCATCTGTTACTAATTTTTCATCCAGCCAGCCATGGACAAGTCCGTTTCTGCTTGAAAAAGACCGGTTTTAAGCAATTTTAAGATGTTTAGAGCCGGATTTGATGCAAAATATTTTGGGAGTTGGTTAAGGTGCGCTTGAAGATCACGAAATAAAAATTGACGTAATGTGGACAGGTCCGGTTTTGTTCGCCAGCTCCTCATATGTGACAAAGTATTGAAAACAGTTAGACACGTATTTTTTTTATCGGCGGAAAAACGGTTTTAAGGGAGGTAACCATCCCTCAAAGAAAGGCGTGTCGAGGGGTGATTTGCAGTTTCAACCACAGATAGTCCACCAATCCGAATTAAACAATAACCAAAATTCTTCTCATTTAAAGCGATGAAAAACCCACTATAGTGGTGTTGAAAAATAATTAAATTAAGGGGTGACACGCCTTTCTTTGAAGGATGATTTTCGCCCTTAAAACCGTTTCTCTGCCGATAAAAAAAATACGTGTCTAACACGTTTTAATGTTTTTATCACATATATGAGTTTCAAAAAAATCAAAGACGGACACTTAAGGGGTGTTACTTGGTATGAAAAATGTGTCATTTTTCAATAATGTTGCATTGAGACGAAAAACTTGAAACAATGAGAATAAATAATATGTTGTATAAAATTATTCAAGCTCAATGAGAAAGCGTTGTGCAAGTCCGTCAATAGATGGAACCAACAACGGGAGATAGGGTATCTCCAGATATTAGACACGATGCCCTGCCTCAACGTCTCAAATTCAGAAGTTCGTCGTCGACTAAAAGAAGTAAGAACATTCGCTTATTTTTTTATTTTATTACTATTGTTTAGTTTATTTTCTATATTAATTCGTATTATTTTATTATCGTTTACGTTCAGGAAATATTCGGATTTTGGTTGAATAAAGGCGTGGATGGTTTCATCATCAAAGGACTTGACGAGTATATACGACAATACGACCGACTTGACAAAGAGGCTAAATACCTCGTTGAAAATAACATTAACTACTTGCGCGAGATCCGCAAGTTCGTCGATGAGTGGACAAAAGCACACAGCTCTACATTCAAGTACGTATTGCAACGAAGATTGTGCCTGTAGCATTGAAGACGCCGGTAAAACCTAGTCGTTATTATTCATAGGAGTAACTTTTAAGAGCTTGATTGTTAAAACAAAAGGTGTCGATTCTGAATATATGGGGTGTCTCATTTTAATATTACACCTGATTTATACACCGAAAAATACTGCTCCGATCAAGTATTGAGTATAATAAAAATTTTAGGGTTCAGAGGGAGACGTCAAAAAAAAATGTTTTGGTCCAAAATTCGAAATAGCGACGTTAAAATGACTGGCATTTTAAAAAAAATGGGAACATGATTTTTTTCCCCAAAAAAATGTGTCGGTCCAAAACTACCAACTTTTGCAGGAAACGGTTTTTGATAACGTTTAAACTCTTTAGGTTAGAATATCATTTTTTATACTATTTCAGCGCTATTTAAAATGTACCACAAGGAGGTGAAGTCTTTAACATCCCTAGTGTAAGTGTGTGTGTATATGTGGGTGTGAGTTTGTTTGGGTTTGTTCAATAACCCAAACAAATCCAAACAAGGATTCGGTCTTTGCGGCTCGTTACTTCCGTTACCAAACAAACCCAAACATACTCACACGCACACTTAAACTTGGGTCTGTTTGATAACGGAAGTGACACGCCGCAGAGACCTAATCCTTATTTGGGTTTCTTTGGATTATCGAACAAACCCAAACAAACATAAACCCCCCCCCCCCCCCCCCCCCACACACGAACACTTACACTAGGGTGTAAAGTCTTTACCTCCTCGTGGGACGGTCTGGACAGTGCTAAAATAGTTTAAAAAATCGGATTCCAACTTAAAGACTATGAACGTTATAAAAAACCGTTTCCTACAAAAAATGTAAATTTTGGACCAACAAATTTATTGGGGAAAAAATTCATGTTTCCACTTTTAAAAAACATGCCAGCCATCTTAACGTCGCAATTTAGAAATTTGGATCAAAAAAGATTTTTTTGACGTCCCCTTTGAATCTTAAAATTTTTATTATACTCAAAACTTGATCGGAGCAGTATTTCTCGGCATAAATCAGGGGTATAATAAAAATGGGACACCCGGTATATGAAAACACAAGTAATCTTTACTTCTTTCAAATTCAAAGGTCCCCGTTTTTTTTGTAAACACTTTGTTCAATGTTTTAAATTCATCCACGGCTTATTCCATATTCCCCCGTGTACAAAGTACGTTGCACAATTTTTTGGGCTTTCTAAATTCGTATGCCGTCAGTGTCGTACTCGTATCCTTCGATCAGCCGCTAGTGTTGAATTCCATACAGTTCGACCGAAGTAAGTTGTAGCCCATGAAAAATCTATCAACACAAACAATGCGGCCGATGTCTGGTCCAGTACAGGCTCACCGACTGTGGGCACCGAGTGTTGGCACAACGTTGAAACAAAGGTTCTGCCATTTCTCAACCGATCGTCTTTTCAAAGCCTGGCATTCAGCATAATGCCAATGTTGGGTCAGTTCCGGTTAACGACCGAGAGCCGACTGCTGGGGTAGACTACTGGAGCTGACCATGGGCCAGTACAGTTCGCCATTAATGTCCCTACGTTCATTTCTAAGACCGGGATACAGCAATATGCCAACGGTCATATATAATCCCGGCATCCAGTATTATGCCAATGTCAAACCAGTATCGGCTACCGGCTGAGAGCCGACTGTTGGGCTAGACTACTGGAGCCGATAATGGACCCGTGCTTCCCGCCATTAATTTCCCTACGTTAGTTTCTAAGACCGGGATACAGCAATATGTCAATGTCGGGACAGTGTCGACTAACGATAGAGAATCGATCATTGGCGTGGATAGCTCGAACCGGCCATGGGCCAATAACATTCCCCGTTAATTATGTCATGCACTGCTCGCGAATCGCCATTCAGTGTTGTATAGGTGTAGGTGAACGAACAGTTAGTCTATTGTCGGCTTTTCGTGCGATACTTAATTATTTTGTCTCCCTTGTGATTCGTGTCTCCCGCGTATCTTTGAACCTAGCTTCTCAGCCAATCGTACTCAAGTGTGCGAAACCGTATGTGCGACAGGCGTGTGGGGTTTGTCGTCCTAACCTCAATCGCTCAGTTCGCTTGAACGCGTGTTTGAGAAAGTGTCACCCGAAAAAAGACGCGCTCGGACTATTTTAACCTGTACAAATTGGATATCAAATTGGATACAGAAAAAAAAACCTTCGTCGCTGAGTCGGCTTTATCGCGTGTTCGCGTAAGTGTGACCCGAAAAGAGACGCGCCAAAAGAAACATCATTGATGCGAATAACAATGCGTAATTCACATCCGATCTCTCGTGTATCCACATACCAGTTTTTCTGGTATTAATTTTTCATTAATATTTTGTTTGCGTAATAATTCTAACTATCGTATTATCGTATTATTATTATCACCCATACTGAATATTCTCTTATACCAACATTTACCAGCGTAAGTTATAAATGATGAAGTTTGTACCTGAATTCAATAATAATGGATTATAATATTTATTTCATTTCGACAAATTATTCTATTCATTACTGTGTACTGCGATATACAGGGTGAGGCACATAAAATGTTACAGAGCAATAGCACTCAAACTATTGATCATTTCCAAAAATGTTTTAGACAAAAGTTTCAGTGTTCGAGAAGACCGTCATACTCGACCACCCTATTTTTTAATCGATAGAGGCGCTGAAGCTATTTCAAGGTTAACTCCACTTTTTTCAATGGAATGGTACATTTTTTTCAACCATCTTGTGGAGCACCTCAAGCCGCATAAAAAACATCAGGGGGTCAAAGTCGTTCAACGTCATTCATGGTCAGTATCGATGATATAAATCTAAATATCTCGGATCACTACCAAATATTTGGTAGTGATCCGAGATATTTAGATTTGTATTTCATTTTAATAGGTGACCTTGAATAACCTGAATGACGGTGAAGACGACCTTACGATATATCGCACGGGCATTCGCCCATCCAAAGGATGAATGCAATTTTAGTACTTCGCGATTGGACTGTAAAATCTGTAGTAAATAGAGACACATTAAAACAGTAGTGAAGATTGATAACGAAAGCTTTCCATGTATACTTCCAAATACCCAGCACTTATTTTACGAAGCTGGTGTTGTCATCTTCGCTAGTCAACTCGATAACCTTTGAGTACTCCTCAATTAACATTTTACCGTAAGACCTGATATAGTCTCTGGGTTCTTTGGGCGCAGATATTTGGGAGCTATGATCCCGACGATTCAGGATCCGTGGAGCATTTACGGCAAAGAGGATTCGCCTGGTGCATGGCCACTCATCACGTACTCGACGAGCGACATTGTTGGCCTCGCCGAGTGCGGTAACAAAACCATCAGACTAAAAGAGTTAATCGAAGAGCAGCTCAATTCAGTCCCCTCGAATGCAAGCACTAATTGGATGGTAAGTGGAAAAAAGCCAAAATGGGCTGGTATTTGATACGTGGTCTCCCGCTAGTCTTCAATACACACTGTTTTCCGTGTCGAAGCATACTCGAATTATTTAACTAACTTTATTTTGACGCGCTTGCAGGTCTCCCGCGGCAATACATTGCAAACGAAAGTGAAGAAGGAAAAGGTAATGGTTCTGAACATGTTGTTCATGCTGTTACCCGGTCAGGCTTACTTGCTCAGCGATGGAGAACCCTCTGATAGAAGAATCGATGCTTGGAGTGCGCTCTACCTTACTCATCAACTTAGCGCATTGAGGAAAAAGCCTGTCTTCGGACACGGTGCTTGGCAACTCGGAACTCTGAATAGCGATTGCGTTCTCGTATTACGAAGGTAAAAATGTTTCCGCGTTTGCGCGCTCGCAGGTTTTCGTTCGATCCCATCACATTCACTCTTGCCCCTTCGCTTTATCAATAGGCTAAAATTCCAGTCCCATTAACACGCCACTCGAGTGTCGACCTCAAGCCACTCTGTCATCTCCTCCCCGTCCTACAATAGTTGTATTGTCTGGGTTAATTTTGGGTCTACCTCATTCAGCTGATTTGACGGTCTTTCAAAACACTCGTTTGGTATGGGGTTAAAGTTTGCCTGGTTGATATGCAATGAAAATTATTATTTTTCAACTACCCACATTTCTCTTGGCAAATCTACGTTACGGAAATCCATCAATCATTTTTTAACTTGCTTACTTAGATATATAGAATCAAAGTCTATAAAACAGATATTGTGAAATAATAAAAATGAAGAAATAAAAATATAAAAAAGAATTTTCGTTGCATTCCAACAATGCAAACTTCAAGAACATCGTTTTCTCTCAGTTCTTTCCAAATAGTTCTTCCGCTTGGGCTGTTGCACATCAGTTGTTAGATGTCAAGAAAGTTTTTATTTAGCTGATGTTAAGTTGTCCCAAAATGCTTGTTTTGTTTAGGTAGTTTCAAATTAGTCGTCTGTTAGATGACGCTTTCAAAAATTTCAATCAGTTTATTTTAAGTTGTTTTAAAATGATGGTTTTCTCTAGTTTGTTATGCGTCGATTGTTTAAATAGATTCTCGACAACCGAAATTTAGACATTTTTGTTCGAGCTTTTTAAAAACATTCATTTTGTTTGAGTTTTTTAATGTAATTATTTTGTTTATGCTCTTTAACGTTGATTGCCTGTTAGATGTCAACGGAATTTTATTTCAGTAACTTTCATACGGTATATAAAATAAGTTTAAAATGGAATTACCGAAAAATTCCAACATTTAAAATACGACGAACTTAAAACGATAAAAGAAACAATTTGAAGACGAGAGACATATTTTTATGGTTTTGTATAGGTTGTATTCTTTAAATTGTTTCAAGTTGGTTGTATGTGCGATTATATATATATATATATATATATATATATATATATATATATATATATATATATATATATATATATATATATAGTGTTCGTCGGCAGTAAATGGTGGATCGTTCGTTTTTATTTTCAGAGAAATGCGCAGTAATCCTACTGTTTACCTGGTCGTTTTGAATTTTGGGGACACAGAGGAAAAGGTAAATCTGACGACGTTGTTTACGGACTTGGAAGAGCAGCTGGACATCGTTCTCACTTCCGATACCAATAAGAAATTAAGGTGCGTACGAAAATGTTACAATTAATCAACGCGCGATCGCCCACATGCATATTGATATATTGATTGAAAAAAACTTCTTCTCTTCTCGCATCAAGAGCTTTGAAGGTTACGCGTCGAGATTCGGTTTCCGTGTCCCCAGACACCGGTACAGTGCTGAAATCGAGGCGGAAATGGAGAGAAAGCGGAGGCAACGAAAAGGGCGAGGAAAATAAGAGCGTCGAAAACAGAGGCGAAGGACGACAAGTTGAAAACCATTTCCAACGCGGAGAAAACGTACCCGGCGAAAAGCACAAGGGCGATAACGGCGTCGGACAACAAGGTGTAGGAGGACGAGAAGACGGCAAAAACTACCGAACGAGCAGATAACGGGGCAAGCAAAGAGGGCAACGATGATGGAAGGTTCGGAAAAGGAGGCGTAGGAAGACGAGGAGGTAAAAATTCTAGCGAAAGCGGAGGCAACGAAAAGGGCAAGAATAATAAGAGCGTCGAAACCGTCGAAAACAGAGGCGAAGGACGACAAGTCGAAAATCATTCCCAACGCGGAGAAAACGTACCCAGCGAAAAGCACAAGGGCGATAACGGCGTCGGACAACAAGGTGTAGGAGGACGAGAAGACGGAAAAACTACCGAACGAGCAGAGAACGGGGCAGGTAAAGAGGACAACGATGATGAAAGGTTCGGAAAAGGAGGCGTAGGAAGGCAAAGAGGTGAAAATTCTAGCGAAAGCGGAGGCAACGAAAAGGGTGAGAAAAACAAGAGCGTCGAAAACAGAGGCGAAGGACGACAAGCTGAAAACCATTCTCAACGCGGAGAAAACGTACCCGGCGAAAAGCACAAGGGCGATAACGGCGTTGGACAACAAGGTGTAGGACGAGAAGCCGGAAAAACTACCGAACGAGCAGAGAACGGGGCAGGCAAAGAGGACAACGATGATGAAAGGTTCGGAAAAGGAGACGTAGGAACCCATGTAGGGTGATCGGTAGTGGCCAATGATTGGCCGATGCTCGACGCCAAGCTTGCCAACATTGGCACTCGAGCTTGGCCCGATCATCGACCGAGCCTTGGATGATAAGAGCGGCCCGATATTCGCAATCAATATTGGCCCTAGAATGGCTTATGAGAATCGGCCGAGCATCGCGTAGGAGTTCATTCGAGAATCGGCCAACAATAAGCCCCCTCAAGATTGCCATCATTGGCACTCGAGCTTGGCCCGATTATCGACCGAGTCTTGGCGGATAATTGTGACCCAATGTAGATCACCAAAATTGGGCCTGCACAGCCAAAAAAAAAAAAAATTAATTATTTTTGTATTGTAATTCGCCATTACCTGGTCTTTCGAAATGATTAGTACGAAGAAAATATTTCACCCCATAATGGGGCTCGAACCTTGAACTTCCCTACTCATAGCCAAACACGCTGCCCCTATGCTACCGAGTACTTGTAACATTTGAATCGCAGATATGGCATAAGATACCAAATGGATTTTCATCATTATTTGTATGACATAAACTATATCAATTAGTTAATATCATTGTGATAATTAGAGAGTGTTATCGAATGACATGTTATAGAATTTTCAAACCTAACCTATATATATATAATTCTTTTCTCTCCACCTTCTCTACTCCCACAACCCGTTAATATGTGTGCTGCAATAAAGACAGACCATTAGTTCATTAGTTCAAGTTTAATTTGAATAAATAAATATATTTAAAATGAATAATTCCAATAATGGAATGCAATAGGAAAAATTTGATTTCAGGAAAAATCTAGTTAATTCAAATAAAAAATAAATAAATAGACGCGGTTACTTAATATTACTAGAATTTTTCTGTCAGTGTAGGATGGTTCATAAAAATCGGCAGAATATCGCGTATGAGCTCGTTCGAGAATCGGCCAACAATGAGTGCATTGATTTGGTAGTATATTTGTTAAGAAAAATGTCCAATGGACTCGTAAAAAGTATTTATCTCGTCTCTCAATGACTTCAACGCAAAACAATGAATCGTCAATATACGAATTGCGGTTCGATCATGCGTTACTCGGCCGAACATTGTCCTCGTATCGGCAAACCAATGATTGGCGAGTCTATACTTCGCCAAACATCGGCCTCATATCGATAAACCAATACTGAACAAGTCTATACTTGGCCGAGCATTGGCCTCGTATGGGCAAACCAATGATTGGCCCGTCTATACTTCGCCAAACATCGACCTCGTATCGACAAGCCAATGATTAGCGAGTCTACGTTTGGCCGAACATTGGCCGCGTATCGGCAAACCAATGATTGGCGAGTCTATCCTTCGCCAAACATCGGCCTCGTATCGACAAGCCAATGATTAGCGAGTCTATATTTGGCCGAACATTGGCCTCGTATCATCAAACCAATGTTGGCCAGTCAATACTCAGCCGAGCTTTGGCGTACAAATGGTTAATCGATCATCGTCCCGCCAACATTGGTCCAAGTATTGGCCGTTACGGTTCGATTGGCGAAACCTACATGGGAAGGCGAGGAGGTGAGAATTCTAGCGAAAGCGGAGGCAACGAAAAGGGCAAGAATAATAAGAGCGTCGAAACCGTCGACAACAGAGGCGACGGACGACAAGTCGAAAACCATTCCCAACGCGGAGAAAACGTACCCGGCGAAAAGCACAAGGGCGATAACGACGTCGGACAACAAGGTGTAGAAGGACGAGAAGACGGAAAAACTACCGAACGAGCGGATAACGGGACAGGCAAAGAGGACGACGATGATGAAAGGTTCGGAAAAGGAGGCATAGGAAGGCGAGGAGGTGAAAATTCTAGCGAAAGCGGAGGCAACGAAAAGGGCAAGAATAATAAGAGCGTCGAAACCGTCGACAACAGAGGCGAAGGACGACAAGTCGAAAACCATTCCCAGCGCGGAGAAAACGTACCCGGCGAAAAGCACAAGGGCGATAACGGCGTCGGACAACAAGGTGTAGGAGGACGAGAAGACGAAAAAACTACCGAACGAGCAGATAACGGGACAGGCAAAGAGGACAACGATGATGAAAGGTTCGGAAAAGGAGGCATAGGAAGGCGAGGAGGTGAAAATTCTAGCGAAAGCGGAGGCAACGAAAAGAGCGAGAATAATAAGAGCGTCGAAAACAGAGGCGAAGGACGACAAGTTGAAAACCATTCCCAACGCGGAGAAAACGTACCCGGCGAAAAGCACAAGGGCGATAACGGCGTTGGACAACAAGGTGTAGGACGTGAAGCCGGAAAAACTACCGAACGAGCAGAGAACGGGATAGGCAAAGAGGACAACGATGATGAAAGGTTCGGAAAAGGAGGCATAGGAAGGCGAGGAGGTGAAAATTCTAGCGAAAGCGGAGGCAACGAAAAGGGCAAGAATAATAAGAGCGTCGAAACCGTCGAAAACAGAGGCGAAGGACGACAAGTCGAAAATCATTCCCAACGCGGAGAAAACGTACCCAGCGAAAAGCACAAGGGCGATAACGGCGTCGGACAACAAGGTGTAGGAGGACGAGAAGACGGAAAAACTACCGAACGAGCAGATAATGGGACAGGCAAAGAGGACAACGATGATGAAAGGTTCGGAAAAGGAGGCATAGGAAGGCGAGGAGGTGAAAATTCTAGCGAAAGCGGAGGCAACGAAAAGGGCGAGAATAATAAGAGCGTCGAAAACAGAGGCGAAGGACGACAAGTTGAAAACCATTCCCAACGCGGAGAAAACGTACCCGGCGAAAAGCACAAGAGCGATAACGGCGTCGGACAACAAGGTGTAGGAGGACGAGAAGACGGAAGAACTACCGAACGAGCAGAGAACGGGGCAGGCAAAGAGGACAACGATGATGAAAGGTTCGGAAAAGGAGGCGTAGGAAGACGAGAAGGTGGAAATACTAGCGAAAGCGGAAAGGGCGTAGCAACCGAAGACAAAGAAGATAGAAAGGTCGACGAAGGTCTAAACGAATATGATCCGAAAAAAGAAGAAAAGAAAGTAAACACAGATGACGAACGTGGAAGAACAGTAGAAGCAATGAAATGGGGAATGTGGAAGCCAATTAAACAATTCTGGAGGCATGTTGCGGAGCTATACTCAACGTATCGAAGAAAAAAGTTGGCATCCGCATCGCGCCTGAAAAGATATTGGCAGAAGCGGCGGTTATTGTATATATAATGAGGATAATAATAATAATCATAATTCGAGCCCGCGACGAGCGATGACGCACATGCATTCCATTTCCACGGGACGTTGTGCTCGCAAAACGTGTGTCGACCACAGTAATATCAAAGGTAAAACAAAAAAGAGAAAAAAATGAAGAAAAAGAATACCCACACACGTTATACACTCGTGATTGGCGTGACGATTGTGAAGTTCTGTTATTGTCAGAGCTCCCGTCGAAACTTGCAACTTCACAGATCTAAGCGCGGTCTTTGCCGTGTATAGGATTACGGGCACGTCTTCCGGCGCTATTGCATTTCGCACATACGGAAGATATTCATTTACTGGATCGGCTGTATAGGGGGTGAGAGTTTCCGCCTGAAGTATACGCTTCAAGAGTGCCGGGATTTTCATTCGGCGACATCATTCCTTGAGCAGCGATAATGCATGGAAATATTTAATACACTGTTGAACGAGTGTATTTAATTCAATTAGGATTTAATTAAGTTAAATCATTTTCTTTGTTGCCGCACAGCCTTCTACGATTCTATTTCTATCAAATATATTCTTTTATGTGTTTCAAGCATTCCTTGATGTAGAAAATTCAGAACAAACGCTTTTGAGGGAAATCCATTGTTGATTTTACCGAATGAGAGATGTAATTGAATAAAAAAATATACTTATGTACATACACTAAAAGGGTTTTAATCTCAAATATATTGTTATTTCGAACGAATAAAATGTAGGTACGTCTCCATGAACTTATCGGATTTGACTTCCCTTTCGGGTCAAGACAATCAAGCCCTTTATCCAGGAACGGAAGTCACGTCTTTGATATGGGAAAGTGAGAAGAGGGACCGTTGGATAGTGTGAAGATAGCGTAAGAAAATAACGTTAGTAAAAATATTTTACCCACTTATATTTATCTTTATTCGTTGGAAGGATTCCTTTTGTTCTGGTCTTGGTAGTTGCTGTTACAATGTCGTTGGAGGTTTAGACAATCGTCGGCGTTCACGTAGGTTAAATAATTACATTATAACGTTTAAACTAGGATGATATAGTTCCTCAATACAAATCAACTTATAATTTTTGTTACAACCGCAGGGATAGTTCTTCCGTTTCTTTCACTTATGGAGTTAGTACTTTAACTTCATCGTAGTTGCATAAAAAATGGGTCTTGACTTGGTCGTATAATTGCGACTAGTTGCAGACTTAGATTGTTTTCGGTAGAGATTCGCACGTCAGAGATTCAGAATTACATGACAGAGATTCGGAGTTAGACTGAGGAACGATGACACATTCGTAGCAGAGATTGGACTGAATGCTATCGTGGCAGAGATGGGCCTGCCTTGTTCCTTCCTTATATACTCCTTTTTGAAGCGTTGGTCAAGGGGAATTTTTGGGGTTGTGCTTATTGGAAATCATTTTATTGCTTTCTCGTAGGTGAACTAATGTTCGTCCATGTCGTAATAGTAAATTCGGACCTCCTACTATTAAAGCTTCCATCCGTTTGATGCCCTTGTTTGATACTCATTGTATCTCGTCTCTTTGAAAGGTAACTTATTCCTCTCGTTGATGGTGTGTATTTATAACTGGTAGGTGATATTGGCTCGCTGCGTATACCTTGTTCCTTTAAGGGTGATTTGTTTCTTGTGTTTACGATGTATACTTGTTCGCAATATCGGTTGTGTAGACATGGCGCCGGTGATAAAAATTGTGTTGGCCTGGTAATTCTCAGACTTCCGAGGATTACGGGCTTATTGTAATCTGAAAGGGGGTTTCGTTTCCCTATCCGATGTTATTCGTATTGCCCAGATTTGTTGGGACTGTGGGGTGAGGGCGATGAAGCAGGGTGTGACGTAGCACTAGTGCTTTGATTTGCTATCAAGAAATTGACCATGTTTTCTCTTATACAATACATACTTATCTGTGTTTTTAATAATCTTCAATGTTCAATAATTATAAATAGTATTTTGTATTACCACTATTTCGGTATGTAAGAGAGGATGTTCCTCTAACGTGGATATCACAAGGTGTGCAATTTCCACGGCTTTCGGAATGCACTTGGCCCACCGCGAAGGACAACCCGCGTAGAAATTTCTTAAGGTTAGCCTGATCGGGATCAGGCCAAGATCCGGGTGTGATACGGGTAACACCTCTATTACGGACATCCTGATTCTTCCCCGATCAGGCCGGAAGTATTCAGGCTCGAAATCAGGCAATACTAAAATGGCCCTACTAAGGCCGTTCGTGATAAGATACTAAGGCTATAGCTGATAAAGCCCTATTAAGGCTTTCACTGATAAGGCCCTGCTGATGAGGCCTGATAATGCCCTACTGGAATTGTATTGCTTATAAACAACATGTTTTTACTCTCATCACCCAAAGATCGTACAGTGAGTTAGCGAGACATAGATTTGGCAGGTCACAAATGCCTGCCATACTACTTCTCTCGATACAGCATGCTCTTTTCGTATTACTACATGGTTGTGCATCGATTCCACAATTATTGCACCGCGTGCGGTGCAAAAACAATAAACCACAACATGAAAAAAGGCACCCTATCTGTTCGAGACGAAAAAATGCGAAAAAAATTGACGAAACTTACGAGCAATTGCAAAACGATGGTCGTTCCTCGCTGAACACTGTCATTAAATTTGGAATTCGTTAAACGCGAGCCCTTGTAAGGACCGCGATTCCCTTTCCTCCACGGAATTATTAATGATCATTCGAAACGCGTGCGGCCATAAAATTCATTCAAATGACCGCGTTGCGAGGTCTCGCGCAGCGATTAATTGGAGAAATAATTCACGGCGTAGATAAGCGAGAGAAAAAAGCCGATAATTCACCGATTATTCGGGAGCCGCGGGTGCGCAATCACATTGTTGAAATATTCGAAAATGGTCGCGCGGACGTTGTCTGGTACGAATATTTATTACAAGAGGTAGCTGAAAATTATCGCTGTAAAATTTTACTGTTCACGCTTCGCGGGTAATAGGTTCACGGGGATAAAGCGTGTCGTCTTTTTTTTTCTCCGTTCAGGGTGTTGTAGCCCCAGGGGCCTTCGTAATTTCGCCATGCCCCCCCCCCCGTCGATTTTTTTGTCCCCTCGGCTATCTTTGTATCCTTCGGGTTAAAAAATTGGCAAATAATTCATGAAAATAGCATATGTTGAACTCTTTTGAGCAAAATTATTGCGACGGCTGTAAAATAATTTGATGCGATGAATAAAATGGGGAAGAGTTTGTAATTTGAAAAGTTTCTGCTGCTATACTTTTGATCGTCTTGAAGCTTGCACCCTTTGAACCTAACAAAAATTCTTTTTTTTCCTTAACTTTCTTATCACTCGATTTTTCTTTCTCCTAGATTGATGTAAAACTCAAAAGAGGTCCTAAAATCGTTTGCGTGATCCTAAATTGCCCAAAACTAGCAATAAAATGAAAGATACACTGAGAGGAATGTGCGGTATTTTCAAACACCTTGTAACTATATTTTATATTTCCTGGTGGGAACAATCATATTTTATAGCCATAGTTACTGCCGAAAGTATGGTAGTGCTTATTGATATTCATTCAGATGCATAAATTATGAACATTTGTTAACCGCAACCACCAATCTTACAAACATACGTTTAATGTTTAATGCATATAACTGGGGACGATGCTGAAGTTTGCATAGTTCGACTGCAACGATTCGAATTTCTTTTATCAGATTTCGCTTACAAAAGTCCATCACCCATTTTTAAAGATATTTATTCAGCGATCTACATGATAAACCTATTTTAAAAAAGATAGCCTGTAGTAATGAAAATATGGAAAATAAAATGTAAAACACAATTTTCGTTGCGTTCCAACGATGTAAACTTCAACACCATAACAGGGCTGGCCAAACCGTCGACCGCGGGCGATTGACCAGTCGATCGTCTGGACTATTCCAGTAGCCCGTGGGAGTGAAATCAATTCAACAATATGTTTGGATTTGTTTGGGTTTCAAACTATTGCCGGCGATAGACCGCCAGGATTATTTTGAATCGTAGTGTTGACTGCACATTTCAAAAGTTTGGCCACCCCTGCTATATAATATAGTAGGTTTTCATAAAATAGATATCCCCTGACACTATCAAAAATGTACTCCCCCAAGACCCTAATAGTGAACAGGGCCCAAATATATATAGGGGAACTCGGGGCAAGACGAATGCGCGGGGTAAGATGAATCATAAGCCATAGCAACTAAACAGTGTGTGCGAGCACAGTGCTCCCATTGGAGTTTGGAGGGGTAGCGGTGAGGTGAATGAGTGTGAAAGTATCAACTGTAATGGAAGCATGCGTCTCGAGTGAGAAAACAATATCGATTTTTTGACAAAACAATGTAATTTTTGGTAAAGTTTAATATCGTTTCAGTTGATTTGTGTTGCTGATATTGATCAGAGACAGGTAGATAAACACATTGAAAGTACTAATTATGAATATAATAAAAACGGTTTGTCAGACATTTTCAAGGTTATTGCGTGATTTTTTTCTTAATTCGTTAACCCTCTAATGGGGCAAGATGAATACAAGCTATCGCAAACCCGCAATGTTTTACAACGTACTACTATTTACATTAGAAAGAGTGAAATAGAACTAATATAGAATTTGGTTCCGCTTCAACCGGTGTTTCTACGAGGGGAAGAAACAGAAATTACCAATAATCAAAATTATATGGATGCAAGATTATTCGGACTAATCCTACAGAACTTAGACGATTCGCTTATCAAATTTATGGTATTGGGAAAAAAAAACCGCTTTTATATGCGAAAGATGCAAATAATTCGTGTCCCATCATTATCCCAGCGCTGTTTTATCTTGCCCCGCATACTCTCTCTCTCCCCCTTCCTCTCTCTCTCTCTCTCTACCCTATGTTATCACTTCAAGAAGCTAATGATAAAAAAAATTCCTTGCATTGCAACGATGCAAAGTTCAACATCATTACTTTTTGACTCCATTAAAATGTTACACGTTGAATATTGACAATTATCGCTGTTTGTGAAATATCGGTTTCTAACGAACAGCCGATTGTTTCGCGAAGGAGTGTTATCGCCCAATGTGCCGCGTATCGATAGTCACCGGGCGCGTTCCGTTGCAGGGTCGCGATATCTCGCGCGATCGGAAATACGGGTCACCGGAAAGAGAGAGAAGAGAATTAGAAATCTTTCAGCGCCCGTGTGACGAGCGTTGATTATTCTCGTTGGAATGAATAATTCCGGTCTAGTCATGCCACTTGATTTGGCCGATCCCATTTACATTTATCCCCCTTCGAAAGGGAAAGCGAGATTTATTTTTTGTTTTTTTTTCTTCCTTTTTTTCCTCTTTGCGTCTGCAAGTTTTGGCGCGATTGCGTTCGACACGTTGTATGTTATTATGTGTAGGTTCCCGCGGGGCACAACTACATCTGTGGACGCGTTTAAGTCTGCACTCCGCAGACGAAAGATTCCCGTGCGCCAAAAGGAGAATCCGATTGCGAAGTTAACTCGGAACTCGAGAACCATAACGAATTGGTCCTTACAGTTAAAATCTGGGCGTGTCTCATACTTGTGAGTCTTTTACGATCCGCCGCTTTTCTTCCCCTCGCGCTAAAGCTAGAGAGCAAGAGCGCCGGGTATTGCCTGCAGTTCAATGCACCGATCGGTATCCGCGGTCTGTAATCATGCTGGATTAAAAAAAAAGAGGAACTCTGCATACGTAGATCATGGAGAATACACATTTCGAGTGAATACATTCGTTCCCGATACCATGTATTCCGTGCATGGATTGATTTTTAAAAAGTTTTCAGCACTCGCTGACGCACGTGGTGAACACAAGACCGCCTGGAAGCTCTGGAAGAATCGTGGCTCGTATCGTTTGTACACCTACACGCATACATTTATTTATTCACGTTGTCGAGACTATCGTCACGCACACTTCTACATTACCAATTTGGAACGCGAAACGTACAAATTTCATTTATATTAATACAAAATTAATTTTTTTGAGATACTAAAGTTTTTTTTAAGATTGAAGTTTGCATGATTGGAGTGCAATGAAAATCAATATTTCTGAATTGTTTCAATTTCCTTCGGTAGTACCAAAAGCCCTCGAACATTTTTCAAGTTACTTAGAAATCTACAATGCAAATCTGCAAAAAATATTTTTTGCAATGATAACTATGAGGAAATGATTATATAAAAAAAATGCTGTTGAAGTTTGCATGGTCCGAATGCAATAAAAACCCGTTTTTTTTAATTTATTTTTTCCCCTTTTTTGTATCATTGACCAAAATATTTTTTGACAAATTCAGGTTGACTGTTTTTAATAAGGATCTCAAAAAACGGTCGAATGATCGCCGCAACGTTGAGCTGTCAAAAAATTGGTAGTTGGAAGAAAATTGTTGTCGTTGCGTTCCAACGATGCAGACTTCAGTAGAGAATAAAAAATAATTCATTTTACATTCCAACGATGCAAACTTCAACCGTGTTTTTTTCGCCAGGCAATCCCAAAGACTGGCAAACTTCCGTAGGTAAGAATTAGCGATTTGACGAATAAGCAAAAGATGGATTGTCGTATTATCAGTAAACATATATCAGTTATTACGGAGTGCACATATTAAAGGCGTCGAAGTTAACATCGTTGGGGTACCATGAAAATTACCATTATCCTACCAAATTACCAATTATCATGCCATAATTCTTTTATTTTTTTTATTCTCATTATTAATTAAAAAAGATTTTTGGACACTCCGTATATACATCCCTACTATGAGGATCCTAAAATTCCGGTGATTTTTATAGCCCAAATGTGCCAAAAAATTGGGCTTTGAAAAAATATATTTTCATTGCATTTCAACGATGCAAACTTCACACGCCTTTTTCCTGCGGTATCGGATGACGATGAAAAAAAATGTAAAAATAGCGTTCAGTGTGGGTACTTTCAGCCCTAATTATTACGGTTACAGTAGAGTCATTAGTTTTGGAAAAACAATAAGAAAAAGGTTTTTCAATTCGATAAGACATTCTGGTCGACATCGTTCGAAAAAATTTAGATGTCAAATATCGTTCAAGATCGTTTAAGATATCGTTAAAGATTGATCATAAAGCAAATAATTCGCCAAATTTCGGCGAGAAATTAATTTTCATCCAATATCACGATTGGGTCTCACAATAATTAATAAAAATCATTGCGTTGACGTTTGCATCGTTGGATCACAGCGAAAATTCTTTTTTATTTTAATTTCGTTATTTTTATCATAACCCGCAATCCTGTTTTGACGATTCAATTCGCACATCTCTGAATATGATCTCATATGATTTTCTTAGATTGAATCTGCCAAAAGAAGTTGTGGTGGTTGAAAAAAATTAATTACATTCCAACGATGCAGACTTCAATCTGATTCTGAATCACGGTTTATAATTCGCTCCATGGAAAAGGCAGCCAAGATGGCATTTTCCAATTACCTGCTGATAAGCCTATCACCGAAAATGCACTCCTTGCGGAAGAAGAATATGTGTAACAAATGGTTATTCTTCTTCATATCTCTTAATTTCATAAGCGCCGAGTGGTTGTAACGTGCGTGAGAAATTTACCTCTTGTATGATGATATACACGAGTAAGGAGAGAAGGTAAGAGAGGCTGATAAAAATCTTGAGCAAGTGTGCACGTTTGTGTTGACGTGTTGATAGTTCGCTCGCAGGTGAATTTTGATAGTTTTTTTTTTTAATTTCAGTTTAATTTATCCAAGCGGAGAGATCGCAGCCAGGAACACCTGCACGAAGATATGTGTATATATATATGTGTGTGTGTGTGTGTGTGTGTGTGTGTGTGTGTGTGTGTGTGTGTGTGTGTGTGTGTGTGTGTGTGCGCGTGTGTGTGTGTATGTATGTATGTATATATGTACGAGATTTTAATCGGCCACACACGACGAAAGCAACGTAGCCCCCGGGGGCGTAACGCGATTCAGCGAAAAATGATCGCGCCTCGTCGGCGTTCAAAATTTCACCGTTTTCGGAGTCTCGAGGAGACCGGAAATGCCAAACTTGGGGTCAGTGAAGTAATGCACATGAGTCATGGAGCTGACGCTGCACGAGTCGCGCGCTACTGTGTAAATTATAGTGAATCGTGAGTTCTTCCTTGTGCATCATGATCGAAAAAAAAAAAAAATAGGTACGCTGTCGTATGCTGTAGGAAGGGGCCATTGTACCTATTATTTCGACTACCGCTGCACGCATATACGCACATGGGCGTCCGCCTGCAAATTTGACGAGAAATAACGGAGGGAAGAATTTTCGGAGACAAATGTTTCCGGCGGTTACGCAGTCTGAGATGAAATACGGATTGCGAGACATTCGTTCGGTCCTTTATTTTGCGTTACATGTATGAGATTGAAGTTCGCATCGTTGGAATACCATGAGAATGAATATTGTTGCATTGTTACAATTTTTTTTTTTGAGATTTTTGCCTACGAAAATCCATTGACCATGTTCTCAGATACTTATTTATAAATATACAATATGAGTCTAGAAAATATAAATTTTACATAATAATAAAAATCCGGAAATGAAAATATAAAAACGAACTTTCGTTGCATTCCAACGATGCAAACCTCAACACCATCGTCCCGTAAATCACGAGAAAAAGACTCCACCGATTTTTGCTAAGGATTCACATCCCAAATCTGCAAAATTCGGTTTGGATAATAAGGGCTCGCCAACACTAGGTCGACTGCCGAAGGCAGCAATCGACGTCGGCGTGCTTTCGGCATTGCCATGACGACTGCTGCCTTCGGCAGTCGACCTAGTGTAAGCAAGCCCTAAGGCACAGTCCTGCAGTGAATCTTCAAATGCACGAGGGAGCAAATTGATTCTAACCGATTTCCGACTTCGAGTATCTCGAGAACTATGCACTTTTTAAAAATTTCGAGATATTTTTCGTAGCAAATTCATAAGACTTTGAAGCTGCACTCTAAAAATTAAATAAACTTTTTAAGCAATAGACTCTATTACTTAAAAGACGTACTTGAACCTTAAGCCGCGAGAAAAAGTTCAGAGCTGGGCGAGGAAGCATGGCGTCGAAATGACCCGATGCCCTCAGAGGGTCAGAAATAAAAATATTGAAAAGAAATTTCCGTTGTATTCTTGTGATGCAAATTTCAATACTATAAATTCAAAGGACGTTCTATTGTCAGAAAACCCTCCACTGTTATCAACCTCAGTGTTATGGACCCTGGCAGTTCAAACAATGTGAAATTGAAGAACGCTCTCATATTGACAGAACATTATACCAATGGAAAAAAAACAACAAAACCGATGTCCTTTTGGCATACAAAAAGTATTCCGGGGAGCCAACATCGATCTCATGCAAAATGGATAACCGCCTAGATCCTCCTCACGAGAAATCCTCCAGAGACCCTTCTCCAATGTTGGATCTCTTTTTACCTTCACTCTCGGCTCCCTTTCCCTCATCGATCCCTCCACTGTATTAAGTCCGTGTGCATTCGTATATGCGCGCGGCATGCGCATGTGTGCACGCGAGTGTATGCCTCGCAACGTCCACTAATTGCCGCAACTCGTGAATTAGCATCGGCAATAAACTTACTTCGGTACTCCCGCGAGTCGGACATAAGGTGACTGTAAAGGTTCATTAGTCACCGGGCACCGTGTAACTAGGTATCCCGACGCTGCGGATCTCAGCGCGTGTATATATGCCATGACTGTGTATGTACCTAAGCATTAACCTAGGAGTCTCGTTGCTCTCGCTTCCTCCCTGCGCTCCCTCGTACACAACGCTTACGGCTACAGACTTTAATACCCAGTGAAACTGGTCGAGATCTACAGAGTACAGCAGACAAGACTGCACACCCGGCACGCTCACTCAAATTTATTCGCCTGCACGCGAATTTGAGTCATGGAATTGCCACAGAACCAGAGAGGCCGGACAAAAAGCACGGGGGAAAACATATAAGCAGTGGTTTTGGTTCCTGAAAATATGATCAAAGACTTTTGGGACACAAATTTTAGGACCCGCATTGGGCTCCTGCTTTTCCAGGTGATATGAAAGAAGCCTGTATTTAACTGGGTTGAGAAATGAGCGCCCTTTTGACTCGGGTGTTCTAATCCTGATATAGCGATAAAGTTTGCCACATTAGATTTTTTAATTCTTTAGTTTTGTTGTATCTAAAACCTTTTTTGCAGATTCAGGTCTTTGATGGATTAGGTCATAAAGGATAGGATTAGGTAATGAATAAGAGGATTGTAGGGGAGGCCTCCTTTCCTTAATGACTTTTCAAATCTATCCTTGGTGGTCCATCTTATGCTTTATGACCTCCGGAATCCATCCCATTCTTAATCCATCTAGAATCCATCTTATTCTTAATAACCCATTTTGGAATATCTTTAATCGAGAATAGGTTATTAAGGATTAATGGATTTTGAAAACAAATATTGTTTTTCTTCATCATCAGGATAGGATAAGGTTATTAAAAATGGGATTAGGTAATTGAGATTAGGATTCAAGGTGATCCAGCCTGTTTTTAATGACTTCTGGAAACCATCCTATTCTTAATGTCTTTAGACTTAATGTCTTAGTGACTTTGGAAAAACATATTGTTGTTCCTCATTATTACCATAGGTTTGCATCATTAAGAATGACCTCGGATCCTATTGATCCTAATCCTTTCATAATTGTGAGAAAAATATTTGCATGACTTTCGTCGCCCATGCGAAAAAACGTATGCGGAAACATATTTTGAACGATTCAACAAAATTCACCTCAGTTGCCAGTCCACGTTGCAATCTTCATCATACCCTGATGTGGATGTGGTAGTTTCATGGTAATGCCAGGAACACCATACCACATCCAATAGATGATATTGTACGATTTGTGCCATAGTTGTCGAACATTATTTTCAATCCTGCTTGACTTGATACCCGCACAATGAATTTTTCAGAACGGTTTAAGATCGGTGTGATAAGAACCGTATTATGCCTAACAAAAGATTAAATTAGAACGTAACTTTTTAAGTTTTAAAATTCCGCCGATCGATATCAGGTTGAAATTACAAAATCGAAGGTTTTTTAAAGTTGAAACTAAGACGAAAAAATGCAGTTCAATCCGAAAGAACCAAACCAATATTCTGGAAGAATAAGTTTCGATCCAGAAGGACCAAACTTGCATCCCCTTTTTGGCTCAGTACGAATGTCATGTGCCCAATCTTAAAGATAATCTTATTCTATTTTTAAATCCACAACAATGGTTCGTTCGAATGGACGTTTCTATACAAAGACCGATGATTTTCACTCCTTTTTTGTTATGTACAATAATGTTTCTCTTGCTCCTCGTGATATCGGTAACGCGAAGGAGGAGACACGCGAGCACTCGCTAAAGGGTATATACGGTCGGAGCTTCGCTGGTTGCTCAACCAATCATCATCAGCCATCACGTACAAGCGTTCAGACACTCTCACGAGATGGCCCGTTGCTCTCTTACTTGTCGAAAAGCGGGCAATAAATGTTCGTTAATCACGGGAATGTCTAACTAGGCAAGACTGTTGGGCATAACCCGAGGTATTTACGCGGGCTGTTTCTAAGACTCTTTTTTTACTTCGTTAGTAGGAAGCCAGGGTCTACTCGTAAAAACATTCGTGTGTTCTTGCTCCAGAATTGTTTGTTGCTGGTTTTTCCTAGCTGTGCGTGTACCCTTGAGGGATGAAATATAGCGTAGGCTGGTAAGAATGTGGGATCGTTACCTCGCCGTCTCGCGCGAGTGTCTCATCACGTTGCCGATCAGGTCTATGAAGAAAAACGCATTGAAATGCTGATTTGAAGGAGAATCTTTCATTCAACATCATATAAACGAGTTTCGAGGGGCTGTTCGTAAATTATTGATGCTTTTTGTTGGCAAGATTTTTTTTTCGTAATCGCATGTGTACATGCATATTCATTATCTCGATGGTATAATGTGTCACTTTATGATAATGAAATTCCCATTTTTGGAATGGAACGGCACTTCTTCTTTGATTTATTTAATTTTAACTTTCGAAAGCATTCGGCGAATTATATATATTCTTAAATGTAGCCTTTGTGTTTTTCCATATAGATCTGAAAGAACATTTATTTGTTCTTCAACGAGATGGGGTACATCAGCCCAGTTTGGATTGGAAAACGCATAAAAATTCGACAATTAAATTGAAAATATAATCAAGTACAAGCGCATTCGACTCCAGTGATTACGATATTCAAGATAGGATCTAATTGAATTTCGGCAGTTTGAGAAAAACAATTCTTATTGCATTTCAATGATGCCTCCTTTAACAGCACGTCCTTGGCAACGGCTTCACCCTTTTTACACACCGTGGCGCCGATGGGTCCTCACACTCACACACTCACTCTTGCACACCCCGCTCACCTCTCATGGAGATGGGGAGGCAAGAGAGATTTGCAAATCCCGTTCGTTACGGGTTACTACCGCGAGATCTATCGGGGTTCATTATGGATTTACGGTACATCGTATAACTTCGTCGTCGCTGGCGGGGCCCCCGTCGATTATTTCGTAGAGCCTCTTCGCGCATGCGTTACTACGTGTATACCTGTACGATGCACAATGCAGTGGTATCCGTATGGTATCGGGCGAGACCCAGGGCGTAGCGACCGTAAACCATCGTTAAGGCAGGTATATCCGGCTCTGGAATCGCACGGCGTTTCTCTCTTTTTACCATAAGTTGACAATCTTCCAACTGCACTGCCCATCAAATAGTATTCCATTTTCGTAGCCGGCGTAATCAATGCCTTGTGTTTATTGTCTCAGATCGTTCATGGCTGATACATTGGTGGTCTTTTTCAGCTTGACTAGTCTTGGTGAATCAACATAAAGGCACGAAGATAGAATGATATGCACGAAGGCAGATCACGATGGACTTAGGAAAAAAGAAACGTGATCGAACAGACTGTCTTCTTCCCCATGTTATTTTTCATTGTACGTAGTCCATTTGATATCCTCAATCATTCACTATCTGTTTTAAGATACATCCGAAAGTACGCCTACTGTTCGTCTTTAAAAACATCTAAGATCGCCCAAATTTATCTGGTTTTAGGCTTTACTACTTACTTTTGGGTTCATTTCGCTTAGGCTTGTTTGGGTTTCACTTGGATCGAACCATTTGTTTGTCTTGGAAATACTACTGCAAACCACCCATAAAAATGACGAGATTGGCTTATCCGCCGCACGTTTGTCTTCTTTATGATGTCATCCCTAATGATTCTATCAATACCCACTACACATACGTCAAAAGCCTTGCTCTTATCAGCATCAGTTTTACTGTACTCCAGGCATTGTTGGATACCACTGTCTGTGTTATTACTATTGCGTCTTTCGTGCCCGGGTTAACTTGTTTTCTCTTTTAAATAAATCTCCGCAGCTCTTCTGGATCTTTTTCCGCCTGGTCCGCATATATGGCCAGAATGATCTCCTGTAGCGGATGGACACGAATCAAACGATACTTATCATTACTTAGAGATACCTACAGGCACTACCAGAGTCCATTAAGCAAGCAAGCAATTCATTAAGATGCTTCCTCTCGTTAGCTGATCGTTCATTCTGGCTGGCGGCTCGTGTGGTGTCAACGAAGTTGGTAGTCAACAATTCGACATCATATACACACGCTATGCAAATGCACATGTACGCACCACCACGTAATTATAGACACTTATAATTGCACACAGCCTGTAGGTACATGCAGCCGAACCATACACATGTCTATGTGTCTGTGTTAAAGGTGTACGTGTGTGTGGCCGTGAAATAGAACGAGCACGGTGCGTCCACTCGACGTTGGAGCATGTGCGATCAGGTGGATTCTAGTCCAACACGGAGCGACTCGGAACAGTTCCAATTATTCCGGAGCTCCGACGAGACACCCTCTGCGCGTCTCGTACTTGTTAGCTGTAATAGAGCGACAATGTTCGATCGTGTGCACCGGCGAGACTTCGCTCTCACGACCATTCGTACACCGCCGTTACCTGCTGGCTACACGAATCAACCCGAGATATTCGTTTCAAATGTAGACGTCACCGGGATGGGGAGGGAAAAAACGGCCTTCTGCGACAAAAGGTAACGAGCCACTTGGGCGCTTCATCTTTTGTCTTTGATACATATATACGTACAGACAAATACACATATATTTACGTTAACGTATATATCGAGCGAGGATCAACTTGGAGAGGAGCAAAAAACTCAAGTGTCATTCGCTAATGCCCATAAATGAGTCACATGTTCGGGGGATGTAATACGTAGACGATGTAACTCGTTGTTGGCTTGATGTTCTGTTTGCACATAGGTGTGCGCGCGTGTGTGTGTGTATGTCTGTTGGCGTATCGGTCGTGAAGCAACGACGGAGAGCGATGTTCAGAAAAAAATTGTTCCCCACACTGTCTAACGTATTTTTATCGTGTACGTGAGAGGGGGGGGGGACCGTACATATACTTATAGTCTCCATGCTCAATAGTGATTGATGATGATTAGCCGGCGATTTGCCGATAAGGCAATGTAACAGCGCGCGCGCGAGCAATATATATATATATATATATACGAACAGGACTACGGGAGGAAGGCCTCGATCGTGTAGCAACGATACACCGTATATGAGAGAGCGATGCAATATTATTACGAGGATATTGGGCTTTGGGCTTCATTGTACATACAGAATGTTTATTACATGAAAATTACTGTATAATGACGAACGAAAGGGAATAAAGCCAAGAAAAATCGAGTTGATACTCTAACTGCGATGGCACGATGTGTACTTTTGAGCGTGCGTTTTCTGCCCTTTCATCGAGAGAGAACCTCGATCGATGAGACCGGCCTGGAAATGCATGTTGATTCGAACATTTTGGTATCATTGTTATCATCGCAATTTCTATTATTATTATAATTAGTGTCGGTGTTGTTGTTTAACCAGAAACGAAATGTCTTATCAACAAACAACTGCATATAAACACGCAAGGACCCATGACGGACGTGTGGCTTTTTCACAGTTTCGCAAGGAAATTAAGCTGCTCTTCAGTAACCATCTGTTCTTGTTGAGGCGTTGTATCTGAGTAGAAAAAAAATTGTCGGCTGTGTCTCTTTATTAGCGTGAATGATGTGTAAACATCATAAAAATGATAAACAAAAAGAAGTTCGAGTGAAACAAAATGTTTACTACTCAATTTCCGAAGCGGTTCCGAAACGCACGAAACAGTCTAGACGGTGAAAGTAGCAATTGAGATTGACGTGAAATATCAACTGCAGCTTCTCAGATAGATTCTTTGAAGAAGTACATACGATTTTTACAATTCATTAACATATCTCGTTTTTATAATCAAATTGAGGCCGATTTTTTAGCAAAAGAAAGAAACATTTACTAAAAATGATGTCATTTTGCGAAAAAAACCATATTATTTAATAATCGTGTGTACTTCTCTAGAAAAACCAATGTAGGGCAGAGCGGGGTCGTATAAGCCGCGGGGCCTCCTGCGCCACCCACACTAGCGCACAGACGGTGCATGCTAGATACAAGTGTGGGATGTCAGACGAAGCGGGAGGGGTAGGCGGCTCGGTCGCTATTGCATTGGTCGCCGGCCGACGCGGCGTTCGGTTTGAGTGTCATGTATGCTACTACTATTTTCGTGCCAAAACCAAAAATGCATTTCGTCGTATCTTTTGGTCTCCAGCCCCATGCTTGTGCTGTTACGGAAATCAAGTAAGTATATTTTGATTTCATAATAGTATACCTACTTATACGATGACGGAATAAAAAATAATCTAATATTAAAAGTTTTAGGGCGGCTCGGTCCAATTAGTGAAAAAATTGAGAAGGGGTCATTTGAGCTAAAACAAGCGGGGTCTCTTGAGCATATATAACTAACATTATAACAGCATTAAAACCAAATTGCAATCAATTTGCATTAAAAATCAGGTGTTTAAACCCCACCCAAGTACCTATGAATCTTTCTACAAAAACTGTTTCTTTTTTTTCAGGATGCGAAAGTACAAGAGAAAAATTAAACTACCTATAGTCTCCAAAGATCTGATGAAACGTACCACAGAAGAAGTCACCAACGGAAAAAGTATCGGAAAAGCGGCAAAATATAACAAATTAGATAGAACTACGCTTTCTTCTTCTCTTTTATGTTTTTTTTTAGTGAAAAAACCGTTATTATCCCACTGGCTCAACTAACCCCGTGGGGTGGGTCAGTTGACCCCACTAGACGGGGTCAACTGAGCCATCTGACTTTTGTGATATTCATATGAGTTTAGTCTAGTGAGCAACGTTTTTACTACAATTTCTCGATGGTGTGACATAGCCAAATAAACAACCTATCTTTTTTAAACGGTATCATTACTTGTCACTTCAGTGATTCGGTGCGATACTGCTTAGAACAAAATCATGATCAAGTGACACCGCTAATAATTTTTTTATGTCCGTCAACTCATGTACAATAAGCCCTGCAACCTCCTTTGATTGCTATTTGAGTATTTAAAAAAAATCCCAGAAATGTCTCATTTTTCGGTGAGCCAGAAATATGTAACGCCTCAAACCGAAACACAGGGGGGTTCGTGGATCCAACGTTCTTCAATGACTGCTCATATCTACCGCCGTCATCCGATTGTTCTTTTCATTGGTCATCAACCGACTACTCTTTGGAAACAAGCAAAACAACTCTTATCAGCAGCTTTGTAGGTGACATAGGTATAGTCATCCAATGTCCTTAACTTTCTAATGATGCCATTTGACATCAGCATATCAACTGTATACCATTTTCGTACATGTACAATGTACATTGTTCCGGATACCGTATTGGGTTTCCTGTTCGCGCGAAGCGGTTTTACCCTCACACGTTTGTGTTTTAGTGCTCAGCATCTTGATGACTGATTCTGATGATGCCTAAGCCATGCCTGGAAGAATAATCTGCACTCAGATAGGCGTCACAATAGGTTCAGTAGTCTCTAAGTTCATCGTGATTAGACGGGCGGCCGAAACAAACCCAAATACTCTTGATAAAATGGACAGATGACTCGGAAATCAACACTTGTTTACTCGACAAGCTCTTTTTTATCACGAGGTTGATTGCACGCTTGTTTTAGGTCTGAACATGTGCTCAAACGTACACTAGTTTCAATCGCTCGGGAGTACCTTTCTCGCACCTTTTACCCCTTTTATGCACGAGTATACGTCTCCTCATGTTGCTCCGTGGTGGTCTTCGGCGTTGAGCGAATGGCCGCTCAGAGTGTCTAGTTAGCAGCGTGATTCAGTTGTGCGGCCACCGCGGACGCTCACACGATCTCTCGCCTCTCAACCCGCGAGCCTCAAGAGCACATATAGAATAGGCGGCAAACAGGACTCTCTTTCTGCCTCTTTCTCTCTCTTGCGAAAAAGAGGAGCAAGCGGCGTACGTCGATCGACGATTAGACCTGCAGCTTGTTCTTTCCGATCGCAGCTAAATATCTCAACGCGCATATATGTTCAGCTCGTATATATATACTACACACACACACACACACACACACACAAACGCGCGCGCGCGCACATATAGATGTATATGTATAGATATATAGATGTATATGTATACATATATCTATTATATGTCCGACGGATTTCACTACATCCTGCTCTTTGTCACGGGGGCAAAGAACCTCAAGAAATAGCGTGCAATAATCCCGATCTTCCACCGCTTCCGATTCCTACTATATGTATGCCTTGCATTTTTTTTCAACAGTCCACGATGCTGAAGTTTCTAACGTCGATATGCAACAAAATTTATTTTTTATATTATCATTTCCTATTTTTTTGAAGGGTTCCGTACATATGGCCAATTAATTTTTTTTCAAAGTAGAGATTTAATTAGGTAATGCTTTTTTCTGTCTTAGTTCTTAGGTAGTGCTAAACTGAAACCATATGGGGTGATGATAACTAAAGAAAGCTTTGTATACTCCTGCTGTAAGCTAATAATAAAAATATATAAAATTATTGTTATTTAAATATTTACAATACCAAATGACTTATTTTTGAAGTCGGTACCAGCCAATTGCCAATATTGTCACATTTTTCGTTGAAAAAGAGGCGAGAAAAAAATTAATGAAATATAAGACCAGCACTCTTATTTCAATTTGCAATCTCGTTTCTTCCGTGACGTCAATCTCTCGTTCTTGGCTGGCACTGACTCCAAAAATAAGTCAGTTGGTATTGTAAATATTAAAATAACAACAATTTTATATATCTTCATCCTATAATTATGGTATCATGTATACAATCAATTACTGAATATACTATATTATGAATCGGCGTTTTCAGTATTTGTTGTTTAAATACAGTATATGGTACATAATATACAGAAATGCCAAATTCCTAACTAGTTTAGTTTTTGAGATAGACCTGTAACACAAATGGTCCAAAACTGACAACTTTTACGGCCCGCCATTTCATTATTTTTTAAGACAAAAAAGAAAAAATATATTTTTACTCTACTCAATGAGCTTTAAATAATGACACCCCACATGCCAGGGTAAGAAAAACAAATTCTCTTTTTCCATGTATGGGACCCCCATGAAAAATTATTTTATTGAATTTCGAATTCAATATTCGGTTTTGGGTCAACATTCTACACAAAATATCCAAATTTCAAATCTGTAACTCATTCCGTTTACGAGCTAGACCCGTGACATAGAGCGGACAGACAGCAGTGTCAGCAATGGGGTTTCGTTTTGCCTTTTGGGTACGGAACGCTAAAAAATGGCGCGTGTTCAAAGTAAGTCTTGATTTTTGCAAAAAATGGGTATTTTTGTTCATCAAATCGAAAATATAAAAACATCGGTAAAAAATCCTTCAAACAAATACTTTTTACATCTAGAAAAAGCGTTAAAATTTTCAAAAAGATCGATGCCGTCGTTTTTTAGATATTTTGTTCATCGACTTCGAAAGTGTACTTTCGAGAAAAAAGCATTTAAAATTTGAAACTACGTTCCGAGTGTTCCGACGGGCAATAACATAACAGCCTATAATCTGTGAATTTTAATTCGATCACTTTGAAATTTTCAGGGAACATTTGTAATATGATAAGGGAAAAGGACCATATATCGGATAGTTGCTTCCTATCGGATGGTGGACTATCTCGAGTTTTTCTATAGCGATATCTGTTTTTTTATTTTATAAAATAATAACTAGTCGTAAAGCCACTGCACACCTTTGGTTGCCTAGTAACAAAAATGGCACAACAGTGAACTGATGTTTCTTTTCACCGTCATGAAAAAATATTTTTTGTGTTAAAACATTTTGTTTTCCTTAAGGTAAGTCCAAATGCTTTATGTTATTGTTATTTTTTATGAACTATAGCATTCATTTTATTTAATAAAAATATAGCGTTCGCAAAAATAGCATTATGTACGAAAATATTACTGTTCGCATTCGGCTTTATCAAATCTTAATATCGGGTACTTAATCGAGCCTAACATTGCATATCCGTTTGTGCCAGAATGTTCCTACCTAATCAAATAATAATTCATAAAAACTGATTATTCGACAATAATTACAAAGTTGAAACAAACTAAACGTTTTTTTTTATTTTGTATAAAAATAGTCTCCTAATATCATATATGAGAAAAATGGAGTTTGGGCCCTTATTTCGGATATCCGATTATAGGCAACTTTTTTGAAAACCACGATTTCTGTCATATTTTGTAAAACACAATATAACTCAAAATATTCAAATGTAATGGATAAAATAATTATAAGCATCTTGTTGTATGACATGTAGATCATAAAATCGTAAAATTTAAAGATCTTAGCAATTGTTTACTTCTTTTCCAATTTCAAAAAAAAGTACCCGATATATGGTGCCGCTCCCCTATACGGTCAAAATATATCGATTTTGAAACAAGTGATTTTTCGACTTTTACACCTATGCATAACTCCTCAATACGGATGTTAGCGATATACCAAAAATACAACAAATCTCACGAGTACTTTTCCCACAATTAATTCCTAAAGATCTACCGATCGAACGATCCGTCCCTCAAACGATCAACTCGCGCATTACCTCAAGATTATTCGTATTGGAGAACTAGAACGAACCATATGGCTTCGTTACAAACAACGAAAAAAACTCGACTTCGACGGGATAACAAATTTCAACGTCAGACATGGTAAATTCGTAACAGGGGTAATGGTGTATCGTTAATAACGATATGACTGTAAAGTAACAAGAGAAGCACGGGTATCGGCCTTTCGCCGACGAGAGTTTCTTTCGTGTGCCCCGGGTCTGGTCTCCTCGTTGGTGCACACGGAACCGCGTTCGAGTCCACGCACGAGCTGTCAATAGGCGCGGGATTGTGCCCCTATACGGTGGCAAGCTAAAATCTTGCCGCATTGCCTGGTGCGTGCCATCTCGTCTCGTTTCGTTGCGCTTTCGAGCAACGAGAGGTTCTCTTGCCTCCCTTGGCTCTTGCCCAATACATATGGGAGCGCTTGCTCGCTCTCCGAGAGCAGAATCCTATAAACCACTTGGCTCGAGGAATTGTCAGGATGTTTGAATCTCGAAACGCGGACCAGTTGATAAATGATTCATTGGTAAAGTTTGATTAATATGGACTGCAATATTTGGCAACAAAATCAAATTTGCCAATTTGGATAAATTTGCAAGGCTTCTGAAACAAGTAGACCTCGCTATCTTTTTGCGTTTTTTGGGGGGCTGCTGCAACATACATTATGCATATTAACATCAATATTCAGAAATTATATTTTAAATACGCTTTCGAATCAAATAATCGTAAGAAGTATTCTTCTCTTTCCTCGAAAAGCTATTTTGAAAAACGAACTGTGTACGTTCTTTTTTTTAACTCAGTGCATGTACTGCGTAGGTGTATGAGGAATTAATGACGAGCGACGAAGCCGCACGGAGTCTAGTTGATTGCAAATAGAACGCAAAGAAGAGTGAATCACTATTATTCTTTGCCAGTTATTTTGAGAACTATTTGTAGAGTTTTTTTTCAGAATTAATATTTCATTACTGTTCCGATATTTACTTCGACAGTGGCCATTTTATTTCTAACAATTTCTCAATTGAGCAACTCATTCCACTTGACTGCCTCGAGTGCAAAAACAATTATGTCTATGTTAGGGAGTAGGAAAATGCGTAAAATAGAAAATAATTGCGTAAATTAATAAGTATCCGCAACTTCTAGTCATTATTGTAGATAAGATTCATTTAATTCTCACAAGCTTCTAATTGCAATCATTCGCCAGTGATGTTTGCCGCAGGCTCGTGAAAACGATGTAAGTTCGCATTTTCACCGCATTTGGAGTGCAAGAAAACTTCTCTTTTTCTATTATCCGAAATCTTTTGTTTTACGGAGTTAATTAAAAAAGGAAAGAACAGTTTTTCTTAATCTAATTATAATTTATTTATAATTTTTTTACTTTCTCAACTATTATAATATTGTTATTTTTTGTTTATTTCCTCATTGATTATAACTCATTTATAACTTATTCATTAATTTCTCATCTTCCTTATTAACTTCCTTAACTATTGTTCCTTTTTTCATAAATAAAAGAACAATTATGTTCATTGATGAATAGTGGCGTTGATTTTACTATTGAATATCGCAATTGTATTCTATATATAGTTGAATATAGTATAGTATTTTATTATAGAAGTTTGCATCGGTGAATAATGATGCACACTTCAATAACATTTATAGCACTAGATTAACATTGTTGCGGGACTGAAACCTCCGAAGAACCCCCCATCCTAATCAATAATCGAAGATTCGTCTTCGCAATAAATCGAGTAGCTCTGAACGCAGTAGAAAAAATGATTCGCGTGAGAAAAAGGAAGAGTAAGCAAGAAATCGTTGATGTTTAGACGAGGAGTGGAGTCCACGCCCCGCGCGTAATTGCAAAATTATCCATGAAATAAAAATTAAAAAAATCAATGCGGCGTGTACAGCGTGCGGTATGAAGGAACGAGCGCGTTCTCCATATTGTTCTATATTCCTTGTGTGTCAGGTATGTGGACAGTTTCATTAAAATTTATTTATGAATAGTTGGCAAGGGCTCGGCAGTGTGTACCTCGCCTTATAACCTGCCTTTTCCGCCCCCCTCACGTTCCTCATTGTCGCTGCTGTTGCTGCTGTTGTTGCTCCGGTTCTCGCGTACGTGTGTCGCGAAAGAGCCTGGGGTGTGTCATTGTTGCGTATACGTAATTTGCTCCACTTATTTATTGTTATTTTTTTTTCGTTTCGCTTCCATTCAGCGGTAAGCGATATTGTACCGTTCAGATTCGCTCGCGCTCACTTTCCCATTCTCCTCCGTCGCTCGTATAATCCTAGACCCGTATCGAATGAAAGCACCGTCGCGAGCCACGGGTAAGAAGTGTTGCTTGTCCGGTTATGAAAAAGAGACACGAGGGAAACAAAAAAAGAAGCTATGTTCTCGAGCACCTCATCGCGACGATAAATCAAAACGGCCAATTAATCGACTGACGGTTTGGCATATTTTGCTTGATTAAAATCAATTTTTTTGCCCAGCTAAATCTGTCTACCATTGATATTCCTTTCGTATCAATTAACATCCGTGCAAATCCAATTCACTTTTGTTTTGCACGATGCAGAATCTTTTGATTCGGATCGGAATCTTCTCTCTCGCTGATTCTCGTTGTCGTATATTCACCGTTGATTCGCGCGCGCGCATCACACCGTGTGGCTACATCGCTCTGTCATTAATACATCAGTCGGCGAGGCGCCTTGTCAGAGACCATAAACCGTATGGAGAGAATCGAGATTGACGGGCTGACTGTGTGTGCCGTGACGTTCCTGTGTTCACATACACACAGAAACCCACACACATGAGGCGCATGACGAGAATGCCCGTGGGCAATTTGCATGATTCACGCGACTACGCGAGTCTAGGCCCTTCTCGAATATTAAACAGTGCACTGTACATACTACGGGGCTTTTTGTACCACGTCGATCTGCATTTGCGAACCTTGCTGTGACCACTTTTTTTTTCTAAATATACTAACGTTTTAATCTTATCGGAGAACTTAAACGCCGGATGATACATCTAAATCTTCTTGATTTTGTGATTGGAAATTTTAGGTTTCTTCAAAGGCAATGAAAATGACTGTACTTTCGTACGACCGGATGACTTTCTTCTATGCTTATCCATCTGGTGGTAACAAATGGTTGAGGTTACCTTTTGGTCGAAAATCAAACTTTTTTCTAAAGCTTGACATTCTCGTAATTTACAGAATTTCCAAAAAGTATCCGGTCATACGGAAGTTTGATTATTATACTAAAGGTACTTTTTTATTTTTCATTTCCGGTCACCCTCGTAGTCAGGATGACGTACAACTGATTGGCTATGCACCAACGGTGGCACGTTCTTTAAACAATAATAACTACATTGTTTATCGATATTTTTCGATAAAAAAACGCATACTTTGCCGGACTATGTCTTAATTGTGTGTTGAATCCCGACGTTGTCATCTCGAAACTCTGAGCAGAAAAAATATCCCAACACAACCCGTTTTTCGGCCCCACGCTTGTGGACTGTTAGGACACCAAACGGTGCAGTCCTTTTGCGCAGAAAATAACGAGCTGCATCGATCAGTCCCTCAAAAAATACACAAATACATTTTTCTACTTTTCATTTCCGATCACCCTAGTTGCCGGGACCACCTACACCGAGTGTTCAAATACTCATAACTTTTATCATTACAATATTAACGTGTAACGACGTGTTTCAATTGAAGAAGAACTCAAGCATGAGACAAGATCAAATTATGTATCACATTATGCAAAATCCCTACCTCGTCATTCCAATACTCTTATCAAATTTTTCTTGAAAATCGGCCTGTTTTTTCGACCCCAAGCTTATGGCGGCATTTTGTTTAAATAACAATAACTTCCCTATCTATGGATATTTTTCAATAAAAAAACGCTCAGACTTGACTTGATATGTATAAATTCTGTTTAAAATTCCGACCTCATCATCCCAATACTCTCAGCATAAAAAAACATTGAAAATTGACCTGTTTTTTTGGGGCCCGAACGTACGCTGACCCGTCAACCCGGAAAACTTGATCGCTCATCAAAATGCCGTCGTCACGAGCACTGACGGATTTTATTTCCGCACAGATGGTCGGATTCGACCTGTCCGACCCAATGACGACACTGTCCGGTTACGCATTTTCCTATGATAGTGCCACACGTGCGGCTGCTGTGCAAGTCCGGAAGAATGGATAATTAGTTTAGCCCAACAGGGTTCATCGACACGAGCTCGCGAAAAGTTATGTACACGCATTTCCCATTATACCCGATGAAATCTCCACTAACGAAAATAACGACCTGACGTCACTCGGCGTTACCTTATTCGATCGGGATCGATCAAGCACCTCGTTACCAATGACGCAACAGTATAACTATAGTCACAACGGATAACAGGCTATAGATATAACGCTAAACGATGCGAGATCGTAAAGTCTCCGTGTGGATTCTCCGATATGCCAAAGGCTAATTTATCGGAAGCCAATAGTCCATAATTCATTGCCTACCTCTATTGTAGGACTTCACGTGTGGGTTAGAGAGACTATGTGTGTAGTTTGTGTGCGCTGTCGTTGTCAGGACGCTACTATAAGATATATATCACATTAGCTCATACGTTTAGGTTCGTTTACTTACAAGCTCTCAGGTAAGTGCGTAGGACGTTACGTGTAATAAGTATTAGATACAGTCCGATCTCTGATGCCTATGTCTGCCAATGGTACATAATTTTCTCGTGCGAAGCAACAAAGTGGGCCTCGTATACTTGGCGTTAACTATGTTACAATTTCATTTGGATATCAATCTTGTTGATTGCTCTGTTTCACCGCCAAGTGCTTCCAACGTACGTCTGAGTTCCACATTTGCACACGCGTACGTGCATTTTTTGTCAACGCTAATGCAAAATTGTGAAATTTTGCATCCACAACTATGAACGACTTGGCGTAGCGAGGAGAAGTGCGAGAAACGTCTCACCGGGTGACTATGCTGTACCTAAGCATCGTTCCACTTTCGTCAAGAACGGGGCGGGTACACACCCAATCTCGTATGATGTGGCGGGACGGATAACGGAGTTCGATATGGTCAAGAGTACGTCCGTGAGACTGATGTAATCGCATAGCTCAGAGCCGTTAATGGACATAATTAGCATTGAATATGTTATTGCAACTCGTGCCGCAGTTACCGCATTTGCATAAGAATATCGCGCCGTCTAATCCAGGTGGCTGTCGATCAGGCCACTGGACTTGTGGCTCTGTTCACGTCACGTTAATGGGAAATATATCCTTATGGCTGGGAGACTTTGGACGTGGCAGTTGCACAGCTCAATTTTACTTTGTCTCTCGCCAATCAGCCTAACACACAATGCTCATGGCAACAATCGAGAGAAATTATCGTGACGCTAAGGATCATTAGGCGATCATGGTATTCGTGGGAAGCGCGAACAACGTGATTTTCGACGAATTATAGTTATCGCTCGAGTTTTTTTTCCTTGGTCCGTAATGACATTTAGGATTAGTCAAGCAGCTTTTGCGGGCGGTTCCACTCGGGTGAATATCGGAAAAGAGTGATTGGGTAACGTATCTGTGTAAGCTCTGTGTAAGTATCTGGTAAGGGTCTGGTAAGGGTAAGTATCTGGTAAGGGTCTGTGTAAGTATCTGGTAGGCTGAAAATTTTGAAAATACGATTCTGTGCTGCATAGTCTTCCAGCCTGGGACCTTAACTTTCATTTGCAACAAAGATTTTGGAGAAATGAAAAAAACTGACCGAGTTATGACGATTTTTGTGGAGGGTCAGATCACGGTGATGTTGAAGTTTGCATTGTTGGAATGCAACGAAAATTGATTTTTTTGCATCATTAACTTCTTAGAACCCAACTATTTTTGGCTGCTTCTGGTCACAAGTTTCACTCAAATGTTTTTTAGAATTCTATTTATTTTGATACCGTAAACGTGTCAACAAATATTTCGGGTGATAAAAAAAAAGTTTTATGGAACGGTGACAGGTATCGAAATCTATTCCTTCGATGCACTTCAAATTTGGACAGAATATAGTTTATAATATTTGCTATCGTATGGCCAGACAATGTTTTGATATAGTTACGTATTTGTTAATAACAAATTATTGAAATTGTTTTTACCTGTTGACAATCAATTTTTTGTCGTACAGCTTGCCAATGCCGTCATTTTTAAAGTAAAAAAAAGTGCCCGGTCATACGAAAGTTGTCTTGTCATACTAAAAGTACATTTTTTATTTCAGATCACCTCAGTTGCGAGAACCACCTTTGGGCCATGCTGCAATGGTCGGACTTTAAAAAAATACTAATAGCTCCATTGTGTATCAATATTTTCCACTAAAGAAAAACCCAAACTTGCCAAGGTGTATTATCCATATGTAAAATTCTAACTTCGTCACTCCAATGCTCTCATCACAAAACATTATTAAAAACCGACCCCTTTTAGGCTCCAAGTCATGCGGACCCCTCAAATGTATCCCGAAGGAACGTATACACATACACGAAAATTGTATAATATTAATGATGTTGAAGTGGGTGGGGGGAAAAATGTCGAACGATCGATATGCAGATGGGCCAAAAAGTCGAATTCGAAAATGACGAATGTTCGAATATAGATAGATCAATCTTACTAGAGTCTGTGAAGTCGAAAATAACAATTACGAATATGAACATGTTGGAAGTTGATATAGAGCGAAAAACAAAAATCAGATTTAATAAAATATCCAAAAACATAAAATCGATGGGCCTGTATGCATAACACCAAATAATTCGAGCCGACAATTCTCCGAATTAAGAAAATGGCGATAGTTCACAATGCAAAAAATCATTAAAGCGAACGGCCAAAAAGTCGGGTGGGTGAAATCGCGGAGGGTCAAAATGTAGAACGGCCCGAATGGCGAATCGAGCAATACGTTACTTGCGCCTCAGAGTGAAGCTGCGAGATGGCGCTGGCGGTCTGTACGCTAAAATATCGTAAGACAGTCATCCCACGTGACGGGCCCCACCACGTTCGCCATTTTGGCCGTTGGACCTTTCGGCGTTCGACATTTCGGGCCATCGACATTTTGCGTTTCGATAGTATATTGGTTTTCGCCATAGACGGTATTACGCATATTAGGCACTCGCTATTTTCTGTTTTGGAGATATCGGTGTTCTACATTTTTCGATTTTGTATTTTTATGTTCCGAATTGCAGACAATCTGAATATTCGTTTTCGAATAAATGACCTCTCCAATAAATAATGATTCGATTTATAGTCATTCGATTTTTTTATCAGTCGAAAGATAAAATTTCCAATGATTTAACCTTCGTTATTTTGAGAGTTCATAATTCTGTCGTTTCGAAATCTTTATCGTTCTATATTTGGTAATTCGACATTTTTACCCCCACCCGTTGAAGTTGGCATCGTTGGAATGCAACGAAAGATAATTTTTCTTGCAATGCTCGCATTTATTTCGCCGATTTAGGGTACGATACTCACCCAAACGGTTTTTCTCATTCTCATTAGAGATCCCCGATCTTAATCGATGAAAAAAATGATAGATCATCATAAAGATAAAGAGATGAAGAAAAAGAAAAGAACTTTCATTCCATTTGAACGACGCAAACTTCAACACCATAAAGATTACCCAGATAGCACTAGCAATCGTAACGAGGATAAAAAAAGAACTGCAATAATAATGACAACGATCGCTCAACGTAACAAATGGGCTACAGAGCAGTGTCTTGTACGAGGCGTATACGTATCGGTAAGTACGTCTTCATAAACGCTTTCGCGATGAAATGCTTCATCTTCTTCTTTCATCGCTGCGCGGACACGTCAGTCCCTCGCCAGTGCTATCATCATCGCGTATAGCCGGCAGCCGTTGAAGGCACATACATACAAGTTGCGAGTACAACTATAAACTGCCTTGCAGTTCTCTCGCTGGTGCAGCCAGCGTAGTACCTCTAAACCAACCACCGTATGCGTCTCACGCGGAGCAAAAGAGAGAGTTTCGTTACGTTTCACACACAACCCTCGGACGGGAGCGTTCCGCCACGGCCAAAGAGAGATACGATCTTGCCCATATTCCCTCACTTCAACCCTCCACCATCCGCCAGCATCACCGAGAAGGCTTCGAGCCATTCTGTATGTGCAGACCTGCGTCTGTGTGTTCGGATCTCTGTGTCAGATTTTCTCCGTCTAGTTTGCAGTGGCTAGCGCGAAGATTCCTGCAGTTTATGTACTTGAATCCGACAAGAGGGCGAGAGAAGTGCATCACGTTTGCACCTCGCTTGTCGGGAGACCCCCGAGGCTTCGGGGCGTGCGAGAGAAGCTACCGCAGAATCATACTCTCCACCGCAATCTTTTCTCTCTCTCTTTCTCTCTTCGTTTCCCGTTTGCATAGCTTAATGGGCACATGGGGCAGGTTAGTTAAGAGTAGAAAAAAATCTGCTTGATGAAAAAGAACGTCTGGAAAAACCATTGCGGGGATGCACGTTGGTGACGTCTCGGTGTTCACATGATGCACGGAGAGCACAGTGCAATACTGTGCGAAATACTATCGCCTGTCAAAAATAAAGTAATCGTAATTTCGCTGTTACAGTTTGCATAATTGAAATGCAATGAAAGTTCCGCTGAATTTTTTCACTTCTTTATTTTGATTATCATCTAAAATCTTTTTTTGCAGGGTTTCGTTATGGATTTTGAATAAGGACCCTCAAAAATGTTTCAGTGATTTCCGTAGCCCGAATGTACCGAAAAATAATATGGCAATCCGAAAGAAATCATTTTCGGTGCGTTCCAACGATGCAAACTTCTATACCGTATTTTTTATTTGTATACAGAATCTTTTTTAACAGATCTAAGTTCTACGCCTCTAATGGGGATCTTGAAGAACGTTTGACTCATTTTCGTAGCCATGTACTGTAGAAAAAATGGCAATTAAAAAAAAACATTTGATACATTTCAATGATTGAAACGTCAATACCACATTTTGTTGGTATCCAAAATCTTTTTTGATAGATTTAGGTTACGGGTCTCTAGCGACAACTTGAAAAAGAATGACCGTGGTAACCTTGAATTGTCAACAACAAAAAATAGACAATTAAAAATTGTATTTTCGTTGCATTCCGATGGAAAAAGCTTTGTTATTATGGGGTTTTGCTTATTATATTCCAAGCTCTCGGGAAATAGTTGGCCCGTCGACACGATCAAGACAGCCCAAGACTGGGAAAGATACAGGGAAAGAGCGAGACAGAGAATCGGAAGGGTAGATGCTTGATGATCAACGCTAGTAAATTATACTTGATTCACACGGACGCCGGGGCGTGTCCGACCGTTTAGTAAACTCGTGTTATGATGCTGAGTAACTATTATCCGGTATCTCAACACATAAGTGTGTGTGCGTGTATACACGTTTATATATATATATATATATATATATATATATATATATATATATATATATACACGTGTATATAATAGACGATCTTCTTTTCAGACCGATCTCGAAAGTACAACGTAATCAGAAATACCAACAGTATACCAACAAATACCAACCGAAACTGTGCACTCATCAAGGCGTCCCAAATCTATAAAGTGGCCCACGGAAAAATGACAAAATTTTGGGATTTTTTGTTGAGAAAACTGAATAAGATGTAGCGTTGAAGTTTAGAGGGTTTATTCTACATGTGTTGAAGTACGCAAAAAAATTTATGAAAAAAATATTAAATGGCAGTTCAGTCGTAGCTACACTAAGAGCGTTTTTTAGGCGTTCTGCGGGAAGACGCGGAACTTTCATGGCCTAGCACCTACTTAACACACGGTAATAAGAAGATATGGTTTTTCCGCAAAATGCCATAATTTTAAATACTCTTTTCTTTTTTTCGCTTCAAAATCGGCCTTCGTTTGTTGAAAAAACGTCAATTGTTCATGAAGCGTAAAAATCGTATGTTCGTCTTTAGAGAATCCATCTGAGAAGCTACAGTTAAAATTTCAAGTCAAATGGATAAAAACTGCCGATGTCAAAAACGTGGTTTCGAGAAATACGCTTTTAAAGTTTTAAAACTGATTTAGTGATCGTCTACATGACGGAGTTGAAGCTCTCATTTGAATTCTGCGTGTATTCACCGAGGCATACTGATAGTACGCCTTCAGTTGTTAGGTTGTTGCATATTTTTTCTACAACAACTGTAATAGAGAACTTCAAATTGCTACTTCCACCGTCTAAGCTGTTTCGTGTGTTTCGGAACGCTCAGAGATAATCATGAAAATGGGATCTAAAAATGTTTACATTTTTTCCGCGTATAATTCCTTCTGTGTATCATTCTTGAAATGTTTACACATCATTTAAGGCAATAATAAAAACGATCAACGATTTTTTTCTACCCAGATGTAACCTCGCTGATGAAAAATGGCGTTGAAGTTTGAAGATGTAACCTTGCCTGATGAAAAACGGCGTTGAAGTTTGCATCGTTGGAATGCAACGACAAAATTTTTTTCACAATGCCCATTTTTTTCAGATTTAGCCTACAAAGATCACGTAAACATTTGTCAGAATCGGCATATTAAGAAACCGGTCTATATCTGCAAAAAAAAGAATAATTACCTTTTTAAGGAAGCAGACTTTTCACTATATCCCAACGATGCAAACTTCAGCACCATTTACAAAAAGAACACTTCACGCCACCCTTGTCTTTGGCCATGAAAATGGTGTATTTCATCAATTCGAAGATGCCTCCCCAAAAGCTCATTTATTCACATACGGAAGGCGATTGTCCAAGAGTGAGTCATAAATATTGGCTCCCTATTAACCAAATACTATTAGTGAATTTCTAAGGTAACAGCGGTTCGGCGTGTTTATCTCGCTAATTCCCTTATTAGGGTGACATGATAGGAGAATACACGGTGCAGAGAGTGTGGCGCGAATTGGATAAGAGTTAAATTGATGCCCTCCCTTTAGCATCCTATATATCTTCTCTGGGAGAATTTCTCGCGAACGGCATCTTGAGGGTGCAATGCACACACACATATATATATGTACATATCTGGATGCTGGTGGTGGTGATGCTCAAGAGGATCGATGCGAATACTCGGGGCAAACAGCAGGGACTGTACTCGGTAGAGCATCTCTCGCCGGCAGCGTGCCCATCGACTCGAGAAATAACGGTCAAGATCTCGACCATATAGTCACTCTTTCTCCCTCAGTCTCCTTCTCTCTCTTGGTCTATCGCTAGTGATGTAGCGCACAGAGTTCGCCGGTCGTGGGGTTCAGGTTCGATTCCCCGATACTGACAAACATATTGCCTTATACCGGGGCAGAACAAATGGCAATATATATTCCAGAGTTGTGCGGCGCGCGGTCTCATCTCTCCAACCCCTCTTCCTCATCCTCTTCCTCCTCCTCCTCGGCCTCCCCCCCTCTCTCTCTCACTCTCTCTCCCTCTCTCCATCGCTGTTAGCTGGCGGGCTCTTACAGTCGATCCTTTCCGCGAGTGGTGGCTTCAAGGATCTTCCCGGTGGGTAAGGATCTTCCCAGGTTCCCATGGGGCTAACATGGCAAACCAACAACGAGCGCGATCCACACTAACTCTCTGTGCTATGTAGCTCGGGGTTAGACCCACACACACCCAGCGAGGCTGCACTGGCGGATGTGAGCACAGCCTCGTGCACAGCTATGATGGTCCTCGTTGCGAGTGCGCGCGCGCGCGAACTCCGGAGGGCCAGCAGGACCAACGAAGGAGACCTCCGAAGCTCCTCTCGTGTACTTGCTCGAGAGCAGAGCGCGAGAGGGAAAACCCCTCGCGCGTTCCTAAAGTTGGCTACTCTCGCACGGCTCTCCCACGCGAGGCTGCGCTTACTAGACGCCGACGCGGGGCTCCGGCACTATATACCAGTTTGCTTTCTGCTGCTACTTCTACTCCTGTTGCCGGCAAATCAACGTCCCTTCGCAAGAAACCCTGCCGCCGCCTGTATATTCCAAGAGTAACCTCTCTCTCTCTCTCTCTCTCTCTCTCTCTCTCTCTCTCTCTCTCTCTCTCTCTCTCTCTCCCTCTCGCTCTCCATCGCCCTCTTTCGCGCTGAGCCGGCACGGCCGTGTCTCTCCGCAATTACCGTAATACATCGTCGCGCCGACATTGCCGAGCAAAATCGAGCCTCGAGGGTCGAAATACTTTGGTTTATACACACATACATGGGTGCATATGGGAAAAGGTCATTTTAAAGACATTCGACTTCCGTCCGTCTCCACAGTGGGGAGAAAGTCCCGGTAGCCAACATCGTGTGAAGCCCAATGTCTTGCGTCTTTGAGATAATCTGAGCATACTCATGAGCACACACGGAGAAAAAGTATCACTTGGATTAAAGAAGTTATTCACTCACAGGTGGCCAGCGGGTTATAAAGATGAAAAAATATTTGATTATTCCGAGGATCTGTTGGTTTGATGGAATTAATAATATTCCAAATAACATTATATGTCATTTTTTTACATAAGTGGTTCGTTGGTGTTTTTAATAATGGATTCCTTCAGGCTAGGTTACTTTTTCCAATAAGAGGAAGGTTGTTTCAGGGACTGTTATGTTGCCGAAATCAAATTTGTCGGGCGGACCCCGGATTCTACCACATCCCTAAAGGGGTTCAATAGGGAGGCTGCATGAAGAGAGTCCACATTGGAATCCAAGGGGATTCCGCGCTATTTCCCGATTGACATCGTTTGCGAATTTTTATTTGCAATTCTCATCCGGTATTTGTTGGATCTCCCAAACTAAAATATCCTTCCGTGATCCTGTGCACAAATTCGTTGAGGAGTCCCAAGGTGGACCCACATCTCTGTAGGATTTTTTCTAGGACACTGCACATAGCCCTCATTGGGATCCAATTGGATTCTGCACTGATCCCCGATGAATGCTGTTTGAGAATTCACACCATGTTAGAATCATAAATGGGTGAAAAATCATGAGAAAATTTCGGGGTGTTGAAACACCACTTGCACGCTTCGTGAGCGTGTACGTGTTTCATATTATGTCAAAATGCAGTCAAATAAATAACAAACGATAATTACCGTAGGTTTTTTTAGTGATGTGATTCAAATTGATATTTAAGACATACCTACTTTTTGAAGCGATTTATACCTCTTTAAGATCCACTCATTTTTTACATCTATATATTTTGTTTAGAAAATTCAACGTGCAGAATGCGATGAGGTCCATGAAGAATCGTATCGGATTCTGTTCGACAACGTGAGAATCCTTTAGGATTCAAGCTGGATTCGTACTTTGAATTTCAATGATCTTGAAGTTTACATCGGTGGAACGCAATGAAAATTAATACTCTTCTTCATTGAGACATTTTTTTGGCCGATTACAATGTTAAATGCCAAAAAAAGCTTTCGAATAATCATGAAAATAAAGAAATAACAAAAAATCGTAGCATTCCAACCATGCAAACTTCAACATCATGGATTTCAATGGGGAATCCCGATTAGAATCCAATGTACGAGCACGACGTTTCACCATAGGCATTTGATACGATGACCCATTGAATCCCCATCAAACAGCAAGAGTAAGTAATCCAATTAGATTCCCAAACTTGTTTTTGGACTTGTGATTGGATTGGAATTTCTGCACACGTCGTTTAAAAAAGTTTCAGGGACATTCTCAAAACAGCCAAATATGCTGACAGCCCACATAACGTAGACCAGTTCAAAATATCCTTCCGAATGTATGAGCAAAGGCCACGATTCGGCAACAGGGAGCCAAAATAATGCTCTCCCGCGCGACTGATTACGCTGATTGATTGTGCGACACTTCGAGACATGGAAAAGCTATTCGTCACTTTCCTCTGTCAATATGAAGTGAAACTCGCTCAGTCGGTAACCGAAATTGAGAAGTAATATATTAATAAGCAGTTCTTAACCAACTAATATAATATAATATGTATATATCTCTTGCAGATTTTTTTCGTGGTAATGTGAAGCGCAATCCATCATGAACGCATATCCTAATCAAAAATTGAGATTACTCCTTTTGATTACCTGACACATACTTTCCTCAATACAACGAAAGAATGCGGCGAATTCATTTTCTCTGACTCAATCAAGCATACTCATGTATCAGCCTACAAACGTCCTCCCATTTGGGAAACACAATGAGGTCCGGCTATCCTACCCGTTGATACCAAATCTCTTAGCTCCAATTAACATCGAAGGGAGTTCAACTACAACTCTTCGAGAATGCACCCTGTGTCGCACTTGCGCTCGAACATACGTATATGGACATTTGTGAGCGGACACGTACACACGGCCAAACACACGCGCGCGCGCACACACACATAGGGCTGTGTACTACACGGAGTGTGAGAAACGCGATTGCAATTCCACCAAGATACTATTAGGACTGTCCCAAGGTGAACCGGCTGTACGGTGGTACACTCAATTATAGCTGGCTCCTGGCAGATAAGGTAGCCGCGATAGCGCGGGTACTCTCTCATCGCGATATATACCACCATCACCGTGAACCGTCACCACCGCGTCCCGAGTCATCGGATCGCTTGCGTACATCTTTCTCTCTATCGCCCTTTTCTTCTCTCAGATTTACGTTTGATTATTAGACGACATCGCATTTATTTCGTTTTTATTCCATTCACTTTATTTAGTCTTAACGCTTCTGTTGTCACACATCTTCGATTCAAACGCGTGAATATTTCGTTGATGTTATTTTCTTCTTATCTTATCGTTCGTCACGTTAATCTTAGGTTTATAATCCATAGATCAAACGAGCCCGCCGAAAGCGGGCGAAGTTTGATCAGAATTATTTGAAGTGTCTCGTTCGAAGATGATAATATTGTAGTCATTTTTTGGCGTGCATCCGCTTTCCTTTCGTTGGTAACGCTCTTCTTTTCATATTATTTTGTGTTCAGTGCTCCAGAATTATTACTCGATGTTGAAGATGATAGTGGGTACAGAATTAAGGGATAATTGGGCGGGAGTACTATCATCTTCGAACGAGACACTTCACATAATTCTGACCAAACTTCGGCAGGCTCGTTCAATCTATGAATTATATTACGTGTCTCGTTCTCGATGATAATATTGTAAATCTTTAGAGCCAGGATAATAATTCAATTTTTTTCGTTTACGTAAATATACATATGAACATATTAAAAATATTATGGTTTTTATTTTTAAACAATGAAGACAGTTTATCTCTTCTCTACGATACCATGAACAAAGATGTCATGAGAGTTTTTAATTGGTCTATTATAGAACTTTAAAAAGGCTTGTGAACGTGGAGACCATCCTGCGCTTTCCCTAATTATTGAAATATCGAATCCTCTCCTGTATGCTGCGGATATTGCCGCATGTCGAGTACTGTATGCAGTGAATTATTCTGTATCAATGCCGGCTTTAGTTAAAACATTCTTAATCAAGTGACCAATGGTCTGGGATGATACTGTTTCAAACGGTTTTCTCGTAGCGATGAATAACTTTTTGTTATTTTCGTTTCTCAAACTTTTAGTCAGATCTATATAATCCAGTATAGCAGAGGCGACACATAATTTGGGTTTTTTTCCTGAAGAAGGGAAGTGACAACTCTGGTTGTATGCATCCAGGTTTTGATGTCTTGATCCGGTCCGTGATTTTGATTTTAACACCTACTGTTGATTTTTTAACGTTATCAATATTTATTACTGCCATAGTTTGGAGTCTCTGTGGTGTTGTCAATGCCAATAATGTTGATACTCTCTCCGTCGCATTTTTTAGGTCGACATTCTCGAGGGATGGTGAGTTTACCATGTAATCTACGACTGACGAGATATTCCACGTCGTGTCGTATTGGGGCGTCGTAGGCTTTTGCTTATAAACTCCTTTCATGAATCGTGATATTAGACAGTCCTAATTAATATCAACAGTTGCGATTAAAGCAATTGCTGAACGTGTAGTGTTTAACGTACTATAGTTGGCTCCTTCTTTTAAGCGAAAGTTAAGAAAAGCTATGACATGGAATTCGAGGATGATGGACATCCACCTTGTTTGTTTACGCAAACTTCCACCAGCGTTTAAGGCAGCACTCACACTGTTTCACTGTTGAGGAAGCAATCGAGTTACCCATTATTTTTTACGCTTCTTCGGATGCATAAAATGTTTCTTCTACCCAGGACACATCCACTATTTGAGCTTCCGGATTAGGAAATCTGGTATAGAACCTAGCACATTTTTTGTTTAGTCGAGATGCAAATAGATGGACGGAAAAGGGTCCAAATTTTTGGTAAATTTTGTTGAAAGCTGATTGTTCTAATTCCCACTCGGAGTCTATGATGATATGTCAAGATGCTCTACCTCGACGTTTTCTGCTGATGGAACGTCAGAAGCTCATAGGCTCATGTTTTTTTGTTTACGCCAATGCCAAATTTCGCGCGATAATTCCCTTAAATGTAGACATTTGGCTCCTCCGGCTCTATTTACATAAGCTATGGCTGTTGTGTTGTCTAGTCGCAGTAGGACTTCACAGTCTAACAACATTGATGCAAAACATTTCAATGCGAAAAAGGCAGCCAACAACTCCAGGTAATTGATGTGGTTTTTTCTCACATTCCCTCTAGAAACCGAAAGCTCGAGAACTATTACAATAAAATTCCCAACCTGATAAGGACGTGTTCAAAAAAATGTCCAATTCATAAATCTGCAATTTGATCGGATTTATACCGACAGATACATTCTGTTTCCACCACTCAAGATCCTATGACATGAACTTGGTTATTAACATTCTTCTCTCATAATCTTCTTCGTTAGCTTTTAGTTCTAAGAACTTTTGTCATTCAAGTCTCTTGCAGTGAATAAAACCATATGCCACTGCCGGACATGCTGCTGTTAATACTCCCAACAATTCTGCAATTTTTCTTATTCTATAATATTTCCCGACCTTAAACTGGTCAATCAATTCCACAATTTGTTTCTTTTACTTGATTGGTAAGTTTAGTGAAAGTTCGCTGAGTCAATTATGAATCCTAAGTATTTGCACTGATAATGAGCTCTTGTCAAAATTTACAATAAATCCTAATCATTCTATGTCTTATTGCTTTTCTTATGTTTCTCTCACAAGATTTTTCCGATTTGTTGATAAACAGGAAATCGTCCAGATATAGGGTTAATAAAATCCCTTGCTCCCTTAATTCTTTCATCACCGGTTTCATAATTTTAGTGAATATATAAGGGCTAAAACATAAACCAAACGGTAGACAGATAAATTGAAAAAGTTTTTCTTTGAAATAGAAACGTAGAAACTTCCGAACGTCCTTACATACAGGAACCAGAAAATAAGCGTCTTTAAGACCTATTGTGCACATATGGTTGTTTTTTGAGTTTAAATTTGACGCCGCTCTCATATCTTCCATTTTGAAGTGTGGAGGATCGATCAATTTGTTCAACTATCTTAAGTTGAAAATAAAACTACTCGAATCATCGGGTTTTGGTATCAGAAAATAAGGAGATAAATTGTTTTTCACATTCTGTGCATTCTTCGACAGTGCCTTTTTTCAAGAGTTTCACGATTTCAATTCCAACTTTGTTTTCATCATTTTTGCATAGCTCACGCTCACGTGAGGGTGATACTTGTTTTGGTACCACTATGAATGAAATTTCGTATCATTTTGCAAATTTTAATGTATACGAGTCTGATGTGAGTTGTCTCCAGGATTTCTCGAATAATCTGAGACGACGACCAATCTCGAATACCTTCGTTACTTCTTCGATGATGATTGGTTCGTTTCCTTGGTCGACATCTTGGATGAGTTCTGCGATGTCCTTTGCATCCTGGCTTGGAAATTCAGGAATCGACCTCTGTTGCTGACGAATCTCTGAGTTTAGCCCACCTGCCGATAGTGTGCAGGTGAGTACTTCGAGTTTCCCTGGTTCCTAATCATCATGAGTTTGTTTTTGCGATGTTTTTTCCTTGATATCTGCGAAGGCTCTCTCAATCTGTTTCACACCCTTTACTTTGTCCTTGAGATTATCCGCATACATTGGATTCATTGGAACGCATTGTTTCCACCACAGGTTTAACGTTTTTCCTCAACCGTGGAGTGATGAACGATTTTCTCGCTATCGATTGTTGGTAATAAATGTCCGTTAGAATTTGCCCTGCGGAACTGACGTGATCAATAAGGGTTTCCTCGTCGATTTCTCCTTCGGGTAGATTTAGCATCAATGATATGGCTGCTGCTCCTAGGGCAGCTATGGCCACCCCAACGCAATTTTGCGTATTCAGAAAGTGTTGATCGCGCTTCTTTGCGATGTTGGTCAGCAATGGCACAATTTTCAGATTTAATTTTGGAGCTTCTGTGAAAAATGTTCCTTTCCAGTCATAGAATTCCAGGATTTATTTTTTATTCTTTTCAGGAAGCCCTTCATTTGTCCACTTCAGCCACGTGTTTTTCAGTTCGGGATGGTATCTAACATCCTTGAACTTGCATTTGGTAGGATCTCTTCCCAGAACTTTCAGAGCATCCTTTTGTGCTGCCTCACTCCGAGAATCATCATTGTGATGACTTTCGTCTGTTGCATTTTCCTTTGTCTCGTTTTTGACAAGAGTCCCCTCATCTGATGAAATATTGAAAAAAGGGATAATCCAGAAACTACACTTGTTGTGCTACTGTGACGTGCGTTCCTTATTGAATCAAGCGTCAAGTTTCTTTTGTGACCGCGTGGGCCTGGCATTGCCATTTGGGCGTTGCCTCTCAACATAGTGTGCAGATTTCAGAATACTTACGTGACTATGGATTTATTATTTCAGTTGCCTTACCAGACTCTATTAATTGTAAGGATTCCGTCGACACCTTTTTTGTAATGTCTTTCTTAATCATTATGGTGTTTTGTCCTTTTGATCGTGATCGCTTCCGTTTGTTGTGTTCGGGCAATGTCATTCTTCCAATATTACCGCCAAACACTGATTTTTAACACCGTCTTGAAAGAAAAAAACGTGGTGACGTTTCGGCACAACAAATAGAAGAGCGTTACCAACGAAAGGAAAGCGGATGCACACCGAAAAAATTGAAAATATAAACGCTAAAACGTTGTGAATTTAGGCATGACAAGCATGACTACAATATTATCATCGAGAACGAGACATGTAATATAATTCAATTTTCATTTATATCGCGTTCTACTTATTTTTTTCATTTTCCGTTTTATATTATTCTTATATTTTATATTCTGTCTCACAGCATCTGATATTATTTATTTTTGTTTTATATCGAATCTTTTTTCTCTAATCTTAGTTTTTTTTACATCAAATCTTTATTTCTTGGATTCTCATTTATTTTTTTCTCCTTTCATTTGTATCTCTACATTTGCCCGAGGGTTCAATAGGGCACAATAGACAGGATAAATCAATCAATCTCCCCCCCGCTCTCTCCCTTTCTTTAGTCTCGTCTTCGAGCGGCTATTGTCTCTGTATTGGCCAATACGGATAAACGTAGTGGCCAATACGTTTATCGTACATCGTCTACTGCTCTCCGCATCACCCTGCTGCTTTACACTCTTCTTCCGAACTTGCCTATTTTTATTTATTTATTGTTTCCACTTTTCTTTTCATTGGTGGTCTTAGGGGACTTCGGTTCCAGAGTACGAAATAACAATTATGTCTCTCCCTCTTTTCCTTATACGTCTCCTCACACAGCTTCTCCTAGAAGCCCCGGAATTGAGGCTCCGGCGTCTCGAAATTGTCGAGATCGCGTCGCACCGGGAGAGCGCACATAATGACGTTTACGTGTAAGCTCAATAATGCGCGCCAGGCTATGTCAAACGATGCGATGCGGAGGGAGGGTAGGGAGGATCATCGGTAGGTCGCGAGTGATCTCTCCGCGCGCGCGGTCTAGCGAAAAGAGATCTCTCATTCTCGACCCGTTGCACGTAGAGGGAAGATACTAATCTCGGTTGTACGAGATCGGTATTGTTAATAGGAAAATCATTTACACAGCCGCGTGCGCGTTTTATACACGTATGCGTACGGTGTACCCGATAGTGTACGGTCGTTGAGCGTGTAAACAGGTTGTCCAGTTGGAAAACCGGTGGAACTCGCAGGCGGGCTCTCTGCTGCTGTTGCTGCTGCTCGAGAGAACATCAGCGCAACCGCATCGAGCCGCGCCAGCCGGTGCAAGGTTTCTGATGCATTGCCGGTACGCGAAACTCGCCACTGTGACACGAGAGGGAAACGGATAGGAAGCAAAAGAAAAATGGAGAGAGAGGAGAGAGAGAGAGAGAGAGAGAGAGAGAGAGAGAGAGAGAGAGAGAGAGAGAGAGAGAGAGAGAGAGAGAGAGAGAGAGAGAGAGAGAGAGAGAGAGAGCGGGAAAGAGATGCGCGGGGAAATACGGATGCGGACCACGGAGGCTCTCGCTCTCTCTTGCGATGTTACAAGTCTAAAGTATTCTTTCCTTCTTTCTTCGGGCCTCTTCTTTATGCGGTGCGCTTACATGAAAGTGTTCAAGCTTCTTGATGTCTTTCCAGTTCGGAGGGAGAAGGAGGGAAACAGAGTGAGAGGGCAAGAGAGAAAGAGAGGGTTGACATGGTCCCGGTGTGTGTTCGCATTCATTTCGCGTTGAATAGGCTCCGCCTGGGGAACTTGTGGATTTTTCCTTGATCCACTTGAAAAAAGCTATTGACAGTATCTATCTCCACTTAACTCGACTCTAAAGGAGTATCACGGAGGTTGATAGATACATATATATAAACCTAGATAATCCTTCATATATATATATATATATATATATATATATATATATATATATATATATATATTCACGTATATGTGTACAAAGGCAACAGCGTGCTCGTGTTGAAAATATATGTGACACGCTTGAGTTATAATGCAAGGGGGATGAGAGAAGAAGCACTTACCCGGAGGACGGGCGCACGCGGGTTCGCGCGACAAGCCTCGAGATGTGCTCAGAACCGTTATACACACCGGTAAAGAGAGAAAACTCTCTTGGGAACACTCACCTGTAACAGACATAAAACAGAGGACAAATTAATATACGAAAAATCCAACGGCGCCGCCGTTTGAGCGCAACGGAGATGGGTTTACAGATTAGACATAGGGATAACCGCTGAATGGTGTATAACGAGAGAAAATCAATTGAAAAACAATTAACCCGGAATAGTTTAACGACAGCGGAGAGGTGAGAGATCGCTCGAGAGAAATATGAGCCCCGGATGAAATACAGTCGCGCTAGGCGAGAGGTTAATAAATATTAATAATAGGGCGTTGTCATAATGAGAATAATCAATGCGCATCATTCATCATCGGGTGTGAGGATTTGTACGAACTTTCACGGCGAGTCTTATCTCTCTCGATTGAGCGTTCGATCGAATTCGAAACATCGGGCTCGATGGTGCGAGCCTTTTAATTATACGTGTTAAGTCTAGGCTTAAAGTTTCAAAAATACAAAGCTTATGGCGTAGTTTTATAGTCTAGAGTCTTAATTCCAATTGACAACAAAGATATTACGAGATTCCAAAAATTGAGCGACTTATGACCATTTTTGTGGAAGGTCAGATCGCAGTCGTCTTGAAGCTTGAATCGCTGGGACCTAACGAGAATTGTTTTTTTTCCCTCAACTTTGTTTTCAATCAAAATATGCTGTTGCAGATTTAGATTGTCAAACTTAGAAAAGGTCCTGAAAAAACGTTTGCGTCTTCCGCGAAACTCTATTTTAGGAAACGGTGTAAGTTGATGATGTCAGAGTTTACATTGTTGCACCGCAATGAAAATAAATTCAATTGTCCAAATTTTGTTTTCGCCTTTTTAGGCAGTGCAAATGACTCAATCATTTTTACGTATTCTTACTAGATTTTTCACGACCGCTTTATATTCTTCACTGCCTCAATTTACAAAGAAAAGGCTGTAAAAATGTAATAAGGGGAAAATAGCCCGTACATGGAAGCTACAATAAACGAAGCGTTCGCCGTAGCAGAGACAATAAAAAAATAACAAAAATACCAAGAAAAAGCTTCGCATAATGAAAAAAATAAAGAAATGAAAAATTACCAAAAAAATGGCTGCATCCCAAGGATGCAAGCTTCAACGTTATTGTGAGTTGTGTCGCAAAATCTATTCGTCCGATTCACTGTAACTTCGGACATTGCATAGTTGATAACATTTGCCATCGTATGACTGGCTGATTTTTTGATACGCTTATATATTTCTCAACAACAAATGATTCAAGTTGTCTTTTTTTCTTTTCTTTCTTTTGTAAGCTGTAGAAAGAAAAATCTTTTTCTTTCTACAGCCTGCCATTTTACCAAATTTCAAAATTAAATAAAATTATTCCGTCATATTAAAATTTTATCATTATACTAAAAGTACATTTTAAAATGTTTCAGTCCAGATCACTCTCTTTGCCAGAACCACCTGCACCGATTGGTCATGCAGCAACGGCGGTACTTTGCCTACGCAATAATTACTTTATTGTTGACTAAAACTTCTCAATTAAAAAAATTGTCAAACTCAGCTAGATTATATATTAATTTTATGTAAAATCCCGACTTCGTACCTCCAATACTCGCATCACAAAAAAATATTGAAAACCGATCCGTTTTTTGGGGCCTAAACTGCAGACCCGTTGACGGCGGACGTCACATCGATTATCGGTTACAGACAAAAATGGCATTATCTTGCGGGTCGCGTAGGATAATCGAGCAGCTAGCAGTACTAAGAAAAATCAAACGATATTCATTCAAACACATGCGTATATATATATATATATAAGGTCTAAGGCTCCTCGAACTTTCGTTGTGGCACAAATACGATACGGCTCTCGCAATAACGTACGCCTCTAACATACTTTTTTTTCGCCCGCTCGATAAATCGATTCGAGCGCTTAGCATTGAAGGGTAGAGAGCCCGCTTAAGAACACTTGTGCGCGCTCTGCTCGCCATACGTTATATACACTAGATCAGCTTATTGCTCTTCGGGGATGTTCGAGAGGATAGTACAGAAACACGAAGAACAAGAAGACGGAGTGGAAGAAGAAGACGAAGAGCGAGCCCTCCAACAGGCTAGCCAATTCCGGTTCCCACGTTTACATTTCGTGCATGCGCAATGCTGCCGCTTCTACCGGTGGAGACGTTCCCGATGTGCTCTACGTACACCCATACACATACGTATCCACGAGCACAGAAACAGCGGAATAGAGAGAGGACCCGCGAAGGATGGTGTAGCTGTGCGGGTAGCTCGTTAACCGCATAACGGTAGGTCGCACTGCAGCATTGCACGCTGGTGCATCTCTCTCTCTCTCTCTCTCTCTCTCTCTCTCTCTCTCTCTCTCTCTCTCTCTCTCTCTTTCTCTCTCTATCGTGCGAGATGCAGCAACGTGGCGCGCAGGGCTCTCGCACACCGGCGGACCTGCTGCTGTTCCTGGACGATGCCTTGGCAAAGGACTAGACGAACCGAACAGCAGGAGGAGGAAGGAGCAAACGAAAAGGACGGAAGAGTCCCGAAGTGGTGGAGTGAGAAAGGATCGAAGTCTTCATGTGCTGATATCAGCGGAGAGAGTCTTTCAAAGAGGCATTACACAAGAGAGAGAGAGAGAGAGAGAGAGAGAGAGAGAGAGAGAGAGAGAGAGAGAGAGACTCAGGACACCACCAACAGGACCTTGACTTGTATACGAGGGTCGAAGGGACGGATTATCTCACCGGGCAAGCCTCCACAAGAAAGAGAGAGAGAAATAGAGAGAGAGAGAGACCAGAGTTAGAAATTGTGGGTACCTAGGGCTGTATAGAAGTGATCGTACGGGAGGGATAGATATAAATGAATAAAGTACGCTATGTATCTTTGTGATGGAGGGTGGTATATTACGTATATAGGGGAGGTGGAGCAGTCGATACATTAGGTATGAGTGCGTGAGACGCCCGACCACAAGAACCCTGTCCATATAGTTCTCACGTCTTTATAAGCCACTCTCCATGATACTACGCCCTCTCGAGGGTCTCTCTTCCTTCGCCGCTCTCTTAGCGCCCATTTTTGTTCACGATCGTTACGAGGGACAGGTTAAGGACTACGTGGCGAGGGGGTGACCCGAGCGAAAGAGACGTGTCTAGCTGTGATATCGTTGATCGAATGGGGTGGGAGTACACGATTCGACGATTCCTGTCTTTTTTCTTTTGACTCTGCTCAGCTATCATACCTACCTTCGATACAAACTTGTACACCTGTGTGCGAATTTACGAATGGCGGTGGCCTCGCGAGACACGAATGGGCCAGTCCTCCAGAGACACTGCGTGAGAGAACTCGGCTATATTCAGCTCTCTTCGAGCAAGTACGCGCGGGCTCTCTCTCTCTCTCTCTCTTACGCTCTCTCTCTTGCTCTGTGCTCGAGTTATACGCGACAGATTTATCTAAGATCGGTATACGAGACGAGGGTGTGCGCTCGGTCTCGAGAATCGCGTCTCCTGGACGTGGTCCTATGTTAATTACTCGTGTAAAGGACCCCGTGCGTGCGTACTCACAGTAATTCATTATGTTTAATAAATCGATCCGGCAGTCGAGAGAAAGAGCTAATGAGAAAGAGAGAGAGAGAGAGAGAGAGAGAGAGAGAGAGAGAGAGAGAGAGGAGGAAGGGAGCTCCTTCTTAGTCCTCACGAAGGGCCTTGCATCTATTCCTAGATGAAGTTATAGTTACCCGTGCAAACATTTGTTGGGAGTCCTCAGATCCTAGCACATCTCGTGGGGATTTGACAGGGACGCCACAGAAAGGGAGTCCACATTGGAATCTGGGTGGATTTCGTGCTAATTCCTGATTGGCATCTGGTGAGCATTTTTTTTTAATTTTCACCCAGAATTCGTTGGATCTCCTACAGAAAAATATCATTTCGGGATGCCGTGCACAAATTTGTCGGGGGTCCCGTGATGCACCCACATCTGTGTAGGGATTTGTTAGGGATACCGCACATAGAGAGTTCTTATCGGGATCCAATTGGATTCTGCACTGTTCCGCGATGAATGCAAAATTATTTCCGAACGACGTGAAAGTTCGGTTACTTCGAACTTCCAAACATAAATTCTAGATTCCGCTAAGTAAAACTGGTTGTAACAAAGGCGTTTGGTCGTAACTAGTTTTTACTCGGTAAAACACGTTTGAACTGAAAACGGATTTTAACTGTCACATATATATTCATATGGAGAATAGTTTGAGTTCGCAAAATTTAAATATCTTGTTGGTTATCAGCATAAGGGCTGTTCAAAGCACGATTATTAACTTTTGTCACGAATTGTTTATTTTGCGAATAGGGCGATCCTTAAAGTGACCTCTATATAAATATGCTTACATTTATCCAAAGGTGATTTCGAAGACACTGGATTTTGGATGACCTTCTATGTTGAAAGTCAAATATCTTCAAAATTACTCTTTCCCGTATATATTTATACCCAGTAAAACTTATTCTTAATTACTTGGCGTGAAGGCGCGCTCATGCTTGTCGATATATATATATATATATATATATATATATATATATATATATATATATATATATATATATATATATATATATAGCTACAAAAAGTGGAGTCGGTCAGTTTTGATGCCGTTGAAGTTTGCATCGTCAGAATGCAACGATTTTCTTTGTTCATTTTTTAATTCTGCAATTACATCATCATGCAAAGCCTTTTCTTTGTTAATTGAGGTCGTGAATTTCTAGTTTTTCACAGCCTAAAAGGGTCAAAGAAATGTTGAACAAATAAAAAGGATCAACTTCCGTTGCATTGCAGCGACGCCAACTTCAACATCATCAGTTGTGTATAGAGGGTATTATATAATACACCCTTTATAAAAAAAACTGGCCGACTCCAGTTTTCGTTGCTCCGTCTGTACGCATAAGAAGCACAAAATGGGCATATTTTAAACTTAGCCCAGACTTGGAGCAACACGTTATTTCTGCACGTATCACGCCTCTCCTGTCTCAAGTTGGCAGAGTGTTTCAAAGATACCGAAGGTCTGGGAACTCCGAGACTCTTAACCCCTTTCGTAATATATATCCAGCTGAGGGCTAATGAAGTCTTCCTCGATTCGTTCTCGCCGACACGTATTACACCCTGTCCAGAGAGGATGAATCCCGAGGATTTCTCTAATACTATACATGGTGGCCACCCCTTTGAATCTCCGTACTTCGAACAGAGATAATGTAGTTTTGGCGCCAAACGTATTATTTCCATAAGAGTTTCAGCAGAATAAATATTGTAATCTAGAGACTGTCTGTATGTGTGTGTAATGAATCGCAAAGTCGAAGCAATATCTGCAGTGCCGAGGCTCATAACGAGTGTGTACCTGAAGGAAGCGCTTTGCGCATCCCTCTCAAACGTCTCGACGTCTAGCCTTTACATGTATACAAAATATATACCTATATGTATATATAAATATACAGGGTGGCCCAAAAAGTGACCTCTAGAAGGAAAATCGAGATGCTCTTATCAATACCTATCCTATCATGCGTTTTAATTTTTTTCGATTTTGGGTATACACTTAAGAAACTTAACTTCGAAGTACTTAAACTCTTAGAAGTTTTCAACAGCAATTGAGAGTCGTGTGGAATAGTCTAAGTGTTTTTTTTACGACGTTGGAGTTTGCATCTTTGGAATAAAACGAAAGTCAATTTGTTTTAGTTGCTCAAAAGTTTGCTTGACCGATTTAGACTACGAAAATCACTCAATCGGTTTTACTTACTCTTATTAGAGATCCACGATCGTAATTTGCATACAAAAGCCTTCGGATAATGAGAAAAATAGATGAATAAAAACGAGGGAAAAAAATCGTTGCAACGAGATTAAAGTTTGCATCGTTGGAATGCAATATAAAAATGAATTCTTGTGAATTTATGTTTATTTCCATCGGAAAATTTTGCCCTACAAAAATTTCTCAATTATTTTGTAAGACACTCACTTAAAGATCTACAATACAAATATGCAAACAATTATTCCGTTTGACAATAAAAATAAGGAAATAAAAATATAAAAAAAGAACTTTCGTTGCATTCGAACGATGCAAATTTCAACACCATGTTGTTGCATTTATGTAAACTTCAACGTCATATTTTCTTCGTCAACTGAACTTTAGTGAGTGATCGTCTAACCCATTTCTTCCACTTTTGATAAAAATAAGACATTCGCCTTACTGTTCGGTTGGTCATTTATTTGTCGTTCAACAGTGCATTTCGTGAAAAAAACACAAGTCAACAAAATCCCGAGGAAAGTACACACACAAAAGAGGAAAAATTTTAAAATGATTTTTTCTCGAAAACTAAGCATTATGGTAGAACATACATGGGGATGGTACGAATAGGCATTGATACGAGGCATCCAGATTTTCCTTTTGGACGTCACTTTTTGGCCCACCCTGTACATACATATACATCCACCTCGGCTCTCCCGTCTGTCCGGTGAGGATAATGAAACTTGGCCTTGAATGAATGCATTTCCCTGAGAGTTTACTAATTAACGCCGTCAGCGCCATCAACTCGCGTAAATATTACACGTTTTCTTGTGTGCCCGAATGCGCTCGTGTGTGTGCATTCGTGGCGTATATGTACCGTGAGCTCTCGGGCAAGAAATATCCTCGGGTTGTTAAACCTCCGCGAGCGGAGTTACCTCGAGGCACGCCTGCCTCTTCATCGCCGTCTCTCACGGAGTAAGAATCCTCGCTCATTTCCACATTCGTTCGCACTTGCGTTTTCGCTGCTCCGGTTCTATGCACTCGCCAGACCCGCGCGCGCGCGCTCGTCCATTGTTGCGAATTCAACGAGCCGAAAAACAAACTTACCCACGGGTAACTGTTTCACCGTCGTCTTGCAGAGAATAACGGTTAGCACTTTGCTAGCAGGCAGACTATTGTCTGAGCAGTCGACGCATCGGCTGGCCTTTCGATTCGTAGCAGCAGCGAAAGAGTGCACTTTGTATGCGCATTTATTAAAAAAGAATGGCAGAGTGTTTTCTCAGGTTGGGAAGAGGAAGAACGTCATGCGAGAGAAGTCGAGCGGAGGGCTCGTCGAGGGTGACGCGTCGACTTGGCCGTTTGATGACAGGGCAGATTGATTATTCTCTTTGTCAATCTTGATTGTGTCAAATTTAATTACCGTAAAAATAGGAGATTCAAATTTGATTTCGCGGGAGGCTGATGAATTTTATCGTGACCGGATAATTTGTGATTCGCGATTACGATTTCAGGAAATGAATGCGTGGTGGGCCGCTAATTAATCTTGAATAAAAAAAACAACGTTTGAAAATCCAAGGCAGGGCACACTGAGAAAACAGTTTATTTATAGTAAATAAATATATTTACTTGGCACTTTTATTCAAATATTCATTAATTGTTACAAAATTGGTTAGTCGTTAAGAAATATTCGTGTTCTCGTGACAACATTTTATAGCCATAGTATTTCTTTAAAAATAATTATTTATTTTCTCACTTTTATTTCTCTTAAGGGGTTAGGCCACAGAAACGGGTATAAAATCATGAGCGAAATTAACAATTTTTTTTCGTATAAAAAAGTGATTCACTCATAAAATTAATTACACATCTATTTAGTAGGAGTACGAAGCTGTTAGAAAATATATACATATTTTTTTCATGTACAAAATGGCCGACTACTAATATTTTCTTTTGTTATCTTTTTTTAGGCGCTAAGGTGTGACATTTAGCATCCACAATTTTTTACCTAGAACAAAATCGAAAATTCTCGTCAATCCACATTAGAATACCTAGAGAAGTACGTACAGAATTTAAATAATATTGTTTTATTCAAAAGTTGTAGGTATTTAAACTTAAGAAATAAATTTTCAGTGAAAAATTTCGTTATAGCTGCTCATAAAATGAAAAGTTTTCGATTAATCAGAAATTCCGTACGTACTTCTCTGCGAAATGCAATTAGGAACATAACTTTTAAATTTAAAGTAAATCGAGTGAAAATTGTTGAAGTTATTTGTCCCGCCAATTGGAAAAAAAGCTGTTTCGAGAATTTTCGAGTAGTCGGCCATTTTGTACATCGAAAAAAAATATACATATTTTCTAACCGCTTGATATTCATACTAAATCGATGTGTAATTAATTTTATGAGTGAATCACTTTTTCATACGAAAAAAATGGTTAATTTCGCATATGATTTCATACCCGTTACTGTGGTCTAACCCCTTAACTCAGTAGATGTTTATGATCATCGAATAACGAGTTGAAATTGTAATACGACAATATGGTTCAAAGGAATAGAGATTTGTTTACGATTAATATATTTAGATTTGGGGTCGTTGCCGCGACCATCCTGTGTTCAATCCGAATGAACATGTCACAACAATTAACTGATCTTCATTGAAAACGACTATCTCGGCCGCATTTGAGCCAAGAGTCACACAGTTGCCGCGATAACTTCTCGATTTAATGCAAATAAGGATTCATTAACTATTAATGAATCTGTATTTAAGATGTTGGCTCGGTAGTTCTTTGAAATAACAGTCGTATACTTATTACCAAATGAAAATTTGGTAATAATCAAACAATCTTCAGTTGAATCAAATATAGCCCTGTTGATATTTAGCAAATAACTGTTAAAAGATCGACGACTCGTCTCAAATAATGATTTGTTAATAGTTAACAAGTCTGTACTTGAGATAAGTATCGTACATTTGGTAAGACGGTTTACTTTGTACGCTACCATGGCCCTTTGTCTCAGAAACTCGTTCGTGCGCAGACGTGACGTAGATACGATCGAGGTACACTGAAGACTGTGCGTGACCGCACAGTCCACTTACCTAGAGGATATCAGTTTGTAACCGTGAAAACGTAAATTTAATCTCTGCGCCGATGGCATCAATTAACGATTTGTAACCGTGAAAACGTAAATTTAATCTCTGCGCCGATGGCATCAATTAACGATTTGCTTGTTTTGTGGGACCTGCCAAATCTTTAGGAAACTTTCGAAAGTATATATAGAGAATGTTAAATGATGCATTAGAGCAGGGGTAGCCAAAACGTCGGTCGTGAGAGCGATCGCCCGCCTATTTTCGGTTGGAGTTGTTCCTTGCTCTACGACGTATTGATGCTACCGCCTTTGTTGTCCTCCGATCAACGGCCTTGCTACTTGTAGAGGACAAATCGTTGTCCAACGATTTATCGTCTACAAGTAGCAAGGAACACCTCTCCTTTTCCATGAGAGTTGTTCCTTGTATATGGTACTTGCCCACTAGCACTATAGTGCTACATTGATTCAATTGCACATTCATCTGCCGACAATCAATGAATGACTTTGTCCAAAAATTCATCTCGTAACAATACACGAATCTCGATTTGTGCGAATATAAAATATCGTTCACTCAACTATTCTTTACATCTGGAACAACTTTTCCACTGATCTCATTTAATAAATGCCCCAGTTATAGGAAACAAGTATTTATAGTATATTAATAGGAATCATTGGGTTAGACCAACTGTATATCTATTGGCTGTTGAGAACGGGTATGTTCCATTAAAGTACCCATTTCTTGCCTATTACCAAATCTTTATTTGTGACTATTCAGAGGCTCAAATGAATGATTCATTAACTGTAAGAAGATATTTATTTCACTAAATCGAACTTCACTATTTGTTAATAGTTAACAAATCCTGGTACATAGAAATATATTGTCCTCTCAGTGCAGTCGATGCATATTTCGAAAAAGGGCCATCGAGTGCACCTCGTACCATCATCGTGAAATGTGCATAGTTGAAATGCAATGAAAATGATTTTTTTGGAATTATCCACGATTTATCGTCAAATTTTCTTGGCAGCTTTGACAGTGAGAATCAAGCAAACGTTTTTGGGATCTTGTCCAAGTTTTACGACCCAAGCGCTTCGCAAAAATATTTTGAGCGGTGAGAAGGGTAAAAAAGCATTGCGCTCCAACGATGCAAACTTCAAGACCATCTTGTATCCTATGTATTGACGTAGGGATCCGTACATCATTCGGCATACACACACACTGAGGGAAATGTATGGTGTTTTTAACCATTTTTTAACTATATTTTATATTCCCTGAGATGAGAATAATATTTTGTAGCCATAGTTACTACCGAAAGTATAGTACTGGTTGTTGATATTTTATCAGTTGCATGAATTGTGTATATATGTTAACCGCAACCACCGACTTAGAAGCATACGTTTATTGTTCAATGCTAAATAATATAGTAGGTTTCCATAAAATGGATATTTCCTGACACTATACAAAATTTACTTCCCAACATCCTAATAGTGAACAGGACTGAAATATATATTCATTAATTAAAAATGTTGTCTGTGATTTGCGACGATGTTCATAGTGATTTGTACTGTATTATAACATACGACCTGCATTATGCGTATTTGGTGCGTTATTTAAGTGTTTCTTCAAGGCACCAATGCTTATCTAGTAAATGGATAGAATATTGCATACATCCAAACTGAAATAAAATACGCAACTGAAAGTTCTACCACGATGATTTTTGTATTATAACTTATCATTCCCTGACGTCCTGTAATGAATTATTTTGAAGAAAATATTTCGCTTACACATGTAATCGAACCTACAACCTACTTGCCTATCTTCTGCCTATACTACGCATGCTGCGACTACGCTATCGAGTGCTTGTGGCATCTTGATCGCAGATATGTCATAAGAGACAAAAGAAATTCCGGGTGTACTTCCGAATAGCTGTTACGTCCGATTCAGGTAAAATTTTGCACAGTTATTTTTTTCTAATATACGTCACTGCTTAAATGGATTTTTGGCGCATCGCAATAGTTTTTTTTACAATGTGATAGTGATTTGTACCATATTATATGATACGACCTGCCAAACGCATAGTAATGTGTGTTCCACAAGAACAGAAGATGAACTAGAAGATGAAGTGTAAGTACTGGAAAGGGTTTGGCGATCTACCCAAGTTGAATGGATAGTATTAGGTGGTACACTGATACTTATTATCCCTTTGCACTTGAGAGGTGACTCTCGCTCATCATTCACTATCCGAGCGGAAAAGGCCTCGAGTGCAAAGGGTCATTTCACAAATATCGCAAAATCATAAGCCCAAGTGCACCCTATAAGCAGCGCACTTCTCTACGTGGTATAACGCACAGGACGAACTTTTTGGCGAAATACATTCAGGTAATGTCTTCCCGGCCGGAACATTGATATTTCCCAACATGGCGACAGGGGTTAAGAAACCACGAATCACCTGCTTTACTTTTTGCCTCATTAAATAACTTGGCTATTCGTTATGCTCAAACCATTAGTTATTGTAATCCCAGTATTTATGATATGCATTATTAGCCTCGTCGATTATCACTGATGAAATGAATGCTTTTAATGGTGAATAGAATTACAACACATGTATTAGTTTCATCCTAATCAATTATAAATATCGTTGATGAGGTGAAAAGCAAAGTAGCTTTACGCAGTTCTTAAAGACAGGCTCCACTTTTCAGGTGTGTCAACGTTCTGGCCGGGTAGACATTACATGGCGATGTACTTGCTCGCAATGAATCCCGGCCAGAAGATTGTAATTTCCAAACAGAGGGAAAACCGTGAAAAAACGATTTAGCGATCTTTCCGGTTTGTTCCATGGGAGGGCCCGGTTAGGTAAATCAGACAAGGCAAGTCTGGTCAGGGCCCGACACAAAGTAGGGAATGCCCGGTCACATTTCTGCACGGGCATATTATGATTGCTAAACACCATGGACTTGTTTAATGCAGTCAACCACGAAGGCAACGAATAGATCATCCTCCAAAGAAATTAAAAGCGTTTTCATTACGGGGACTCTTGATTAAAAATGTGAAGTCAATAAAAAGAATCCAAAACCCCAGTCCCAGACATCCTTCAATCGCGGAGAGCTCGAGGGTCTTTGCATGCACATTTTCACGATTCAAACCAGTAGAGACACGAGAGAGATGTAACAAGGATCGGTCGAGCTGAGGAGTGTCGTCTCTCATCACTAGCTGGACACGAGGGCACGCAGATTTCTACGGCCAATCATAACTGCCACTCTGTCGCAATAAACGTTCTTTTGCCGCAGTATCCGAGCTTTCGTGTGTGCACACATATGCGAGGGCACGAGTCTTTTACGCTCTTGCCCTGCTGATTGCGATAAAAATCAGCGAATCGCCATCAATCACGCGGAATTAGAGAAAACGGCAAACGCTCTCTGGCGCATTACTCGCTCTATTGCTCATAGTTTCTTCGTCCCTCGTGAGAGATGTGTCCGTTCGCACGAGAGTCTGCTGCGCCGGCCAACACGACGACGTCTCTCCGCGTCGTGACTCGTTCCTCTCGCTCCTCCACTCTTAGCCTCCCTGCAATCCTCTCGTTCCTCAAGAGCCGATGAGATTTTCTCGTTATCCGCGAGCTCATGGACCCCTCAGCGAGTCTATCAGTTTCTCGCGTTCTCTTCTCCCTTCCCTGTACATGGCTCTCTCTCTCTCTCTCTCTCTTTCTCTCTCGCTCCATTCAGCAGGCTTGTGTTCACCAACTTCTATTCACCTCTTCCGGACGAAACGCCTTAATCTCTTTTCAATCCATTAGGAAACTTCGCGCTGTGTTGACGGGAAGATACACAGAGAGAGAGAGAGGGAGAGAGAGAGAGAGAGAGAGAGAGAGAGAGAGAGAGAGAGAGTGAGAGGGAGAGAGCAGCTCTGTCGCCTCGTTAAAATTGACTGACGTCGCCGAGGATTGAACGAGTAAGATTCTTTTTTTTCTCGCTCGACCGTTCTTCACCAAACGCGCAACTATATACTCTTCCAGTTAGTCCGCATATTTCTCATAATTTTTTAATCACCTCAAGAATCTAAGATATTCCATGCGAGTCTCCAGACACGATCTGCCGCAGTGAATTAAATAAATAAGAATTTGAAGAAAAAAAAGACAAATGCAGAAAAAGAAAACGAAGCAACAATCATCCTCGACGGAATTGTGTGAACAGAAGCTCTCAATGTGTTTGGTGTGTAGATACGCGATGGTGTATACGTGGTTAACAGGTACTTGGATATTAGTGATCGTGGGAATATAGCACTCGCCTGTCTGCCCTCAGGAGACTCGTACAAACGGCCTCATAAAAAACCCTAATGATATCTGATTGCTCCCCATTCACGTGATGGTACCTGGACTCCTTATGCTTGCTCTGAAGCCACTATGCATGTATACATATATACAAATAAGTGTGCACCCGTAACATCACACGAACTCTTTTGCGTTATGCGCTCGGGGCACATGACTGGCTCTCGCGCGCCAGATATGTTCCCCAAGGGAGTCGTAATAAAGTTACATATATTTCTCGGCAGTTCCACATCGCAGCAAAACCTCGCCAGCTCGAACCTTCCGAACGCCTTGTTTTGTTATTTTTTTAAAATGGATTTTGAAGCCTTGTTTTGTTCTGCATTTGATTGATCGAGTGTATGGATTGAATGATAGAAAAGCAACGAATTAGGAGCCAGGCTGAACTGGATTGGATCTGGAGCGTTCGACGTGGAATCACGACATCAAGTTCGGATCGAACGTACGATTTTCTGAGTAGGATGTATCACTAATTCGAGCCTCTTCCTTGATTTTCATAATGATGAAGTTGGTATTGGTAATAGGAATATGCCTTCTTCAAATGACGTTGAAGTTGACATCCTTGAAATGCAACGTCCTTTTTCCCTTCAATATTCATTTCTTGTTTTTTTAAACAAATATTGAAAACCATTTTTGAAATTTAAGGTTGTTAACCTCTAAACGAGTACGTCAAATCGTTAAAGTGATTTTCACGGCCTCAAACGGCCGAACAATTTTTCAGCAATTGAAAAGAATTAATTTCCGTTGCATTTCAACGATGTAGACTTGTAACATGTTCCGAATGTCATGGTACTGGAACGCTTTTTGGGACGTTTCTCGAAGCTTGCCAATCTTTGTTTGCAAAGAACAGGTTTCGGACATTGTTAAAGATATAGTTACTTCGAAAAATGGACGAAGTAACAGTGGAATACTAATGAAGCAAACTTATAGGTCATTTCGTATTCAGGTTTGTTAAACATTGTTTGAAAGGCCATTCAGCCTGGCCTACAACCTGATGAGATTGAAGTGTTGATAGCTGGAACGCAATGATTGAGATTTTTTCATTGCGCTATTTTCTTTTGGCAGGTTCGGGCCGGAAAATGCCTAAGCAATTATTTAAGCTACCTATTCAGAAATCTACAGTATTAATCTGCGAAAAAATAGTTTGTATAATAAATAAAATAAAGAAATAAAAATGCAAAACAGAACTTTCGTTGCATTCCAAGGATGCAAACTACAATATCGTACAATCTAAGGGCCACTAAATTGCTATAGTGTTTTTGGATATCGACGTCTATAGAGTAGGAGTTTATCTGTTTGAATCGGCTAGTGATTTTTTACCTAGTATCTGAACAGCTTCCTCGGAAAATTGAGAACTGACAAAAACACATTTCAGTTCCATGGGCCAAATTTGCAGTCATGGGGAACTTATTTTTTGTGGATGTTGAGTCAAACCGTTCATTGTCTCTAACAGTCATGTTAGGGAAAATGGGCATTTTCCAATGAGCCTTAGGGACAATAAACCAAAAAAACAGCAATACGGTTATCTTGACTTAAAATGTACCTGCACCTTCATGATCATAGATGCGATTCAACGATCTCTGCCCTATGCGACCAAATCAAAATCCCTCACTTCCTGAACCTAAAACCCAAAATAGCCGGATCTTTCTTCGCGATTGGTTGGTACGTATAATCCAAAAGATTGCATTCCCACTTAATATTCAGTTTGGTAAAGACCTTGTTGGTACCAAATATGAAAGAATCGGTAAACCATTCCATCTCGCTCTTTTATTATCGAATCAAACGCTCCACGCTCTCTCTGATTCAAACGATCACCCGATTTTTCGATCGCCTTTGAAAGCCGTGCTGAGTATTCGTGACGCAAAGTTGTTGCAACGCGCAGGAGTTGGACGTTGCAGAGATCGTACTCGTGGAGACGCTCGAGGCGAGCTTCCGTCGTCGTGCTCAGCTACGAGACTGATCTCTTTGATTTCGTAAAGATACACACACACACACACAGCAAAGGACCCTAGGTATCTTGCGCTGTGGGAAGGACCCTGGCGAACTCGTTCCCAGCTTGTGCTCGCCCGTTTCGTCGGGGTGTGGATTGCTAACAAATTTTTTGCTCTCTCTCCCTCTCACTCTGTCTCTCTTTCTCAACTTTTCCAATCAGGCAAAATTGTCTTGGAACGCGTGCAATGGGGTAATGGGCTCTAACGATCGTAACATGCGAGATACCGTACCAATCCGAAAGATTAATCGTGTTCAATGATTGACAATCACAGAACAATGGAAGGTTAATTTGGGATGAAATATTGTTTCAATGACTTGAACACTTTGCAATGTTGGAGAAAAAAAAACGAATATCAAGAATTAAAAAGACGAGATGAATCGACGGATTGTTCGATAAGTTCGATCGATGGAAGGAGCGAGAACGGAGAATGAGATGAGAGACATACGGATCGTACGGCAGATCATAGATCGAACAAGATCTCTCGCACTGATAAGCCTGCCGGCAAATCTCGTACAGAAATATATATGTTGTGGTTGTACTAGATACACTCGCGAATTGTTTAATCTCGAAATATTAACGGAGGATCGAATACAGGTCCCTTCAGGTGTATGGGATAATCGATGCTGCAATGGAGACAGACCCTTCGACGGTTCAACGAGCGGGTCATAAAAATGAGTCTAATTATATACCTCTAACATTAATTAGTTGCCGAGGAATTGGCGAAATTAATTTTATCTTCAGTTTATCTTGCATGGCAGCGAAATTTGCATCGCTTGAATACAATGAAAATTAATAGTTCTGAATTATTTTAATTTCTTCTGGCAGGCTTTGGCTGTAAAAACGGCTCAACCATTTTTTAAGATACTTTTTCAGAGATCTACAATATGAATTTGCAAAAAAAGATTTTGTGTAATAATGAAAATCAGAAAACGGAGTATAAAGAAACTAAAAAAATTTAGTATGTGGATTGAAAAACAATGCAAATTGAAGTTTGCATCGTGGGAATGCAACAAGAGTTTTTTTTTCAATCTACATACTACATTTTATACTACATTTATTTTGCTACATTCTATGTTGCTGCATCTTGCTACGTTTCACCTTACTACATTGTATCTTGCTAGATTTATTTGCTATAATGTAGCTCGCTACATTTGACCTTGCGACAGTTTATCTTGCTATATTGTATCTTGTTACGTTTATCGTGTACATTTTATCTTTCTATATTTTGTCCTGCTATAATTTGTTTTACCCCGTTATATCTTGCTATTTTTTATCTTCCTGTGTTTTATCTTGATAGATTCTATCTCGCTACTTTATATCTAGTTAAATGTTATCTTGCTACATTTCATTTTGCTACAATATATCTTTTTTTTATATATATGTATTCCTCAGAGGTATGGGGTCCTTCCCCTTTTGCCATTCCCTCCTTTATTCCTTCCATTCCTTCCGACAGTCACAATCCTTCCAGAGTTACCTACATTCCTTTCAGAGTCCCCCCCCCCCCCCCAGAGTGTTGACCGCCACTCTTTCCTAATGCACTACTGTATCGCATTTGCACGAGGCCCCAGGGAAACTGCAGAAAACCTGGGCCGATACAGGCAGCTATATTTGGCTGTTTCAGTTGTATTACCATCAGAAACTCAGACAAACTGCCTCCCACTCAGAGGTTGATGCGCAAACCAGTGCACGGGCAAGCGGTCACCGCTCCAAGTATTGGCAGCCTCCAATGCTGCTTAAGATGGAATGACACCTCATCGCGGTCGGTATGGTAGAGCAATTGTAGATACCCAAAAATCTCTGAAACGGCTCTTCAAATCCCGTCGAAACTTTGCCAAACGACGTCAAATAGATAGACAAACAGCTGTCTGCCCCTCAAATTTTCTGAATTTGAGGGGCTGGAAGCTATTCGTCTTAACTTCAGTGACCGCCGAGCCCGCACACCGACCGCGCCCCCATCTCTGTCGGTTGCTACAATACATCTTGTTGCATTTTATCTCGCCATATTTTATCTTGCTACGTTTTATCTCGCCACATTTTATCTTTTTACCTTTGATCTTTCTAAATTTCGTCTTCTACATTTTAACTTAAAGCATCGCAACTTGCTACTATGCGGTAATGCCTTGTCAATGTTATCTTAAGTATATGCAAACAAGATAATTTTTAATTTACGATGACATGAGCTTCCGAATAGATCGTAAATTGTCTTCGAATCGAAAATCGTGTACTACTTATCCAATCGAAATGGTAATAATACTCGATCGGCAACTAATCTCTCGACTCTTCGGGCGTCGATACGTCGACACCCATACAGACATACAATCCCCACAGGGATAGAATTACTGTTTTGATTATCGCTACGGCTCGAAGGCAGACAAGCGCAAAAACTGTATTTCAATTCTGCGGAGGCGCCCTTTTGCAACGGAGCCACGTCCGCATAATACGATCTTGTAATAGGATACGGCATTCTTCTCGTCAACGAGTCTCCGCTTCGGGGCTAGCGCGTTTAACGTTAATGACGTGTTTTTAACGACGTGTAAGAGATTACAGAAAGACCGTAATGTGTTGTGATCTCGTTCTTGAGACGTATACGTATACAAGATCAATGTATAGCCGTGTCCTGGCGCGCTAAGTAATATGGGCGGTTCTTTTGTGTTTGCCGGATTCTTACGTAGACATGCCGATGGATCATCGTTTCCCACGGATCCTAACCTCTCACTCCCTCTCTCCTATTCTCTCAACTCACGATCTCTCAATCTCTGCCTCGATGAATATCCATTCTGCATGCCTTCCGATAATATCGCACCTTCCATCAACGCGACGGAAATCAGCAGAGAACGAACAACAAATATTCTTTGTCCACACTCTCCAAAGCGCAACAAATCAAAGAATTCCTTCAAAATTTGGAGCGACGTGCCACGCATTCGTCTGGATTTCGTTCGTGCAATCAGAGGAAAAGAGAGTTGAATAAAAAATTATCATGTTCCTGTACTTGCGGTACACACCCTATCGCAGTCGCGTTATCGGAAAATATCATCGACCACGTCTACCGGCGATAAATAACCGTCGATGTTAATTATCACGAACTATTGCAGCCTCGCGGAATGGCGGTGCAAAGGCTCACCGACACCGGGGTGGAATATACATTATCTCGTGTTGGATATCTCGAAGTGATACGGAGAGGGATGGAGGTAAATAAAAACTGTCCGTTCTGCGGATAGATCGATGAATTATTGGCGTCGATTGAGTTCCTCGATTAGTGTGACGTCATGGCACTCAAGGGAATTTCTTTAAAGGATCCTCGTGCTGTGTGTTTTGTTCGCATATATCATTCACAAACGCTATGGTCGTTGTGGAACACTGTTGTTTGCTGCTGATCAAGAAATGGAGAAACAAAACCTTTCGATAAATGCTCATCGTTTACTTTGCCGAGGAAGGATACCATAGCAAGACACGTTGGATTTGCGTATGTTACGAATACAGTGAAACTTCGTTTATTCGTTTTGCACTTATACGTTTTTATCATTTATACATCAAATTTCTCTAGCCCCGGCAGATTCCGTTCATAAAGATGGTAATAAAGTTTCATTTCTACGTTTTTCACTTATACGTTTTTCGCGGTTATACGTTATTGATTTTATTTCCCAGCGTCGGTTTCGAGGTTCGTTTTTTCTCAGTTATACGTTAATCATATGTGATATTCTCTCGTCGGAGAAAAGTTTATGTGATTGCGTTTTAATGTTTTGATGTTTTGTTGATTTGTTGTTTCTGACATCAACTATGTATTCATGTACTGTGATTAAATATCTCTTATCAATACGAACCTGTCTGTTATGTACTAGTCTAAAACGTCAAAGCTTAGTGTTACAAACTTGCATTAAATAAAAGTTCAAAACGGAAATTCGAAAACTCGAGTTGGCTCATTACTCAGCCATTACCAATCAAATTTTCAATTGAAAAATCACACATTAACATAATAGAGGTACTGCTATTGAAAAACATCGGGAATCATGCACCAATCACCATTTTTACATGTGAAAGAGTTTCAGATGCATACTGTATTTCACTTCTACGTTATTCTCACTTTTCCGTCGGATTTGATGTACCCCTTAAAAAATGTATAACTGAAGTTTCACTGTATTATAAAATTGTAGGGTCTGTAGGTTGGTTTCAGCAGACTGAAAGTAAGCTGGTAGGTCGAGGATACGAAAAATGGGATTTTCGGTTTGCAAGGCCAATGGCGCGCGATATTCTTTAGGTTTTAGGAAGCACTTTGATAAATTCTGAACGTATAACAGTTTGATTAGCTTCAAGGGGTCTGCGTAAGCTTGAAATTCCGAAAGTATGCGACTTTTCGCGCGTGGTTTCACAACCTAGAGTCTAAACAGCCTAGAGACAACGATTTTGTAGAAACTCGGAAAGTTGACGGAGCTACGGCAATTATTTGTGAATGATGTTGAAATTTATATCGTTGGAGTGCAACGAAAATGAATTTTTTTAAACTTGTTTTAATTTTTTTATGACCGACTTAGGCTGTGGAAGTCCCGAAACGCTTTCACGATTTTTTGTTAGAGCTTTACGATTTCAATTTGCAAAAAAAAAGGTTTTGGATAATTATAAAATTAAAGGAACAAAAAGTTGAAAGAAAGTTCGTTGCGTTACAATGATGCAAACTTCAACGTTATTATTGTGAAGGGTCAGGTCGCCCACTGCGCTATAGCAAGCCTCCCCTTTTTCGTTCGCGTTTTTCTCGAAACTATATTTTATGAAACGGTGTAAGTCGTATCTTAAGATGTGTCCGTCCGATTCACTTCAAATTTAACATTTTTCACAGCATGACGGATGGTTTTTCGAAATTTGTCAATAACCATCCATTGATAATAAATTATCAGTTGTTTTTGTGGTCGAAAATCGAACTTTTTTTGTTACAGCTTGCCATTTTCGTAGATTTCCATTTTCCAAAAAAGTATCTGTTACTGCCCGTGTAGAATTTTGAGTCAGGAAAAAGTACTGCCCCTGATCTGCCTCCTCTCGATAATATCAGGCTATGGTCGGGCCTTTCACCCTGGAATAGGTTCGCAATGTAACGGGTCTAAGGGTAGGTCCCGATCCGCCGTTCCCTTTCTGGGAAACTGATCAAGAACGGGCCGGAGAACGAGCGGTAAATGCCCGAGTGGAAAACGTAACTCATCACCACCTAGCCACAAGCTAGTAAAGTGATATTTCGAATCGTATCGGTACTTTGTTTTAATAATAATAAATTCATTGCTTATCAATATCTTTAGATTTAAAAAAAAACCTTAAACTCGGCAAGACTATGTATTAATGCTGTCTAAAATCCCAACCTCATCTTTTTAAAACTCTAATGAAAAAAAAAATTGAAAATTGCCCCCTTTTTTTTGACCTCAGTCTTCTGCATAATGATTGCATTATCGCCCTCAACCTTTTTTTCTCCCAGCAATGCGATTACAAGCATACTCTAAGCAATGCAAAAAATCTTTTTTATCTGTAAGAAAAGCCTGTGTCCCACAATAACCTCGATACCCAATGCTGTTGAAGTTTGCAGGGTTGGGATGCCACGAAAATTCTTTACTTTTTCTATTACCTTATCCTTATTATCACCTATAATCTTTCCTTTTAATACTCAAGTTACAAGTCCCTAATATAATGATGGGGCATTGTGAAAAAAGTAATGTTCGTTGCGTTCCAACGATGCACACTCAAACATCCAACCCTCGCCACAAGATCACCCTAACATCCATTCTCGCCACGCACCCAAAATTTCCGATATGCACGCGAGCGCAGCCGCGGGCAAAACGCCTATATACCAATAAACGCGATTAAAAATAGCAAATGACGTCGCAGCCGCGTGCATGCGAGCGAATGGGAGGATGAGCAATAACGGGCTCGCGCGAGGTTGCTCCCATTGGTCCAGGCATTTCGTGCTCCATACGTATTGCGTTTGCGATCCAAGCGCAACGCGAGAATTCGCATCAACGTGTTTACCCCGGTTTATGCAGCCGCGCGGCTAAATAACCGCGATGTTTCGGGGAAGGGGACACATCGAGAAGACCTGGGATTGGCGGAGCAATTATGCCGCGCAACAGAGAGTAAGAGAGACAGAGAGAAAGAGAAGACCGCAAGAATCTCTGACGGAGGCGACTTTTCCGATCGTTCCCTGAGCTATGCGACGTCTCACCATCGGATGGCCCCTTCTCCTTAGGAGGAGCCTAAGTACGAGCTAAGTAGGTCATCCTATACCATATCTCGCTCGATATGGTCTCCACGCGCGCGCTCGCGGTTAGCTCTCTGTGAGATCAGACCGCGCGAGCTGGCGAACGTCTACCTTCATCTTGCATGCCGTAGACACAAGTTAGTGGTAGGTTCTTTCTACTCTGGCTCTCATATATATATATACATATATATATATATATATATATATATATATATATATATATATATATATATATATATATATATATATATTATAATCCCCCGAAAAAACTCAGAAGAACTATCCGAAAAAAATGCGGTGCGCTTCTGGGCCGGGATTCGAACCCGGGACCTTTCGATTGCCGGTCGACTGCTCTGACCAACTGAGCTACGCCAGCCCGCTTACCTCACCTTTCTCGGATAGTCTCTATATCGTAACGCAACGTTACAAACCCCCCTGCCAGAGTCGATCCGGCTCTGGAGGGTCGACTCGAAATTTTTGCCCAAACTACTCAATATAACTCTAACTCAATACGCAACGGGTACTACAGACGCGGGGATTGTCTGAGGGACGGAAGGGGGAAGGGGTACTACAGACGCGGTGATTGTCTGAGGGACGGAAGGGGAACTGGAAAGGGAGGGGCTAGCTCAATGAGACTCTTCTCAAGGAGGGGATTCTTTTTCCGCGGCAATCAACGATAATTCGATATTTATCTTGATTATTCTGAGGCCGCGGCCCGCTGTTGGGCGCCATTTATAATCCCCCGAAAAAAACTCAGAAGAACTATCCGAAAAAAATGCGGTGCGCTTCTGGGCCGGGATTCGAACCCGGGACCTTTCGATTGCCGGTCGACTGCTCTGACCAACTGAGCTACGCCAGCCCGCTTACCTCACCTTTCTCGGATAGTCTCTATATCGTAACGCAACGTTACAATATATATATATATAGAGCGGGATAGAGCGTTCTCCTTTCATATCCCCTGCCGCCGTTTTGAGGTGGGGGTGTAGCCGAGGCTCTGCAGTAACGCCAGCTGAGCTTTCGGTCACCTCCCGATTGGCTGACTAGCTCTTTACGAGATCCTCTCTTTTCTCTCACGAGATGTTGTATATATACGGGGTGACAATTGTAAGGTGACCATATTTTTTTTTGGGTCTGGCGAGGAGATTTTGAAGCCGAGAAATATGTGACAATTGATGGCTTTTCGGCTCCTCCTTGACAAAAAATAAAGCGTATTTTTTGATCGGTAGTATTTGCCATAAATAAAGGAGCAGTCTGGAAACAATTTGAGCCATTTTGAGTACAACGGTATGAAGATAATTGAATTGGGAATACGATACACTGTTGAAGAACTTATTTTTTTATTAGATTTTATTGATCTATTTTAAAATGCATCTTGTACAATGACGGACAAAAGACGTTTCGCGCAGCGTTTCGTATTCGTAATTTAATTGTCTTCATTCTGCTGTATGAATTGTGATGATTATTTTCAAGAATACTCCATTTTTCTGGTGAATTCTACTTATCACAAAAATACGATGTAGCTTTTTCGAAGGAGACTTGAAAAACTGTGGAAAATCGTATTTTGATCGGTCGCTGAATCTTGGCGCGAGGCCATTATATTAAAGTTTGCACCGTCGCAATTTAGTTTGATTTTCCAAAATTATTATTTACCGAATTTGAGGTACGTCCATCACTCGAACGTCTTTCAGAACTGTTATTAGAAATGTCAACATTAACTGGAGAGAAAGTGTTTTGCATTATAATGAGAATTGAAAAATTAAAATGAATCTTCGTTGTGTTCCGACGATGCAAAAATTCATTCAACATCGTCTTGAGGGCATACACCTAGTTGACATTTCGAAAATTATATTTAAAACATCATTACACGGATCAACTTAACATTTTACGAGCTCTTTTTTTAAATTAAAAAAAAAACAGTGCTCGAACAAAGGAATTTTTTTTTCGATGCAACGTTTTTTCTTCAGCAATGAAAAAAGAGCGACTTTTTCACCGAAAATCGATACTATCACTTTTGACGGCGGTCGTTTTTTCAATCAATACCAATATTTTATTAAATCCTTCGTCCAAGCACTAGATAATTTCATGCAAAAACTAAATGTGTTCGATTTCTTCATTTCAGATGATTTGTTTCCGAGCAGCAATGGTCACCACGAAGGACGTTTTCCAAACAGCGATTTGCACAAACCACTGTGTCTACCACATATAGAATTATTTTTCAATAAACATTTTTTAGGAGCACTTGACACCATACCCTTTCGTGTAAAAAAAATGGAAAACTTGTACACGTTTAGCCGGAAAAAATTCTCGAAAATTCCTTTTTTTTCATGCCGTTGAAGTTTACATGGTTGGAATGCAATGATTTTTTTTATTTCGCCAGTTTCCTCTTGCATATTTAATCAATGAATTTAGCGATCTACAAGAATCTGTAAAACATGATTTTCCATAATAGGTGATAAAAATCAGAACTTAAAAACAATTTTCGTTTCATTTCATCAATGCAAACTTCAACCCCATCTTTTTTCGCTCACGAGCTAGGAGCAACCCGTTAAGGGCGGAAATACCTTTAGGCGAGGAAAAAATGTACTGGCTTTATTTTTTTTCTTTCAAGAAAGATTTCTTCGCCATTTTTTACACTTAGGGTATGTTTTATTTACTATTTTTGGCTATTACATAGTTTTTTTTATCAATCTTCAAAAAAGGCGAAGATATGGCACGGTCTTCTAAACTAACTGGCGTCGAAAACTTGTCAAAAAATAAAGATACCTCTTATGTTAATGTTATTAAAAAAAAATAGCATTAACACAGGAGATAAACGAGTTAGTACCTAATTTTGGGAATTTTTCCAAAAATCATACGTACCATGATAACTCGAAATTCTTAGACTTTGAACTAAGGTAACCTTGGTTAGATATGTTCCTAACAAGGTGACCTATCACCCCCGCAAGGCTTTGCATCGACCTTCCTAACACCGTGTATATATTATGCAGCAAAAGTTGCAAATAAATTTCCACCACGCGATGGGGAAAGGAAAGAAAACCAAGAGGAAAAATGGAGATAGGATCACCGCGAGAGAATTTACCTGGGTCCCCGAAGCGCATCGCTCCGGTCTTGCGAAGCTTTATTCAGCAGGCGCGCACGTAGACATAGGTACTGATCAGCGCGACATTAGCACGCTGTCGGTAGGAGGATCGCAGGTGAATATATAATTCGCTCGACGAATTTATACTTAACGTTGCGAATCTCGCCTCCGCAATTCACCGCCAATCAAACTCCCAATTAAGCCACCTATCCGACTCTTGGCACTGATACCTCGTGAATCCTATATAAGAGCTTGATGAATTTAACTCGTGCCACCTGCCTCCCTCCCCCGCCCGCTGCCCCGTCGAGAGAACGCATCCGGTACGTGAGAGAGATTCGATCGTCGACGCGAACACGGAAAATCGTTTTGGAACTCTCGCTGTATAAGTCGCTCGGTTGAGTACGCAAATTTCGTGATTTGACTGGAAATAGATCGCGGCAAGCGGGATGCCGTTGACCGCAAGCACACCGCTGTGGAAACGACGATTTTCCATTGTCGAGTGCTGTGCATGTCGGGACGCGTTGATGCACGTAAAAATCTCGTATATGTAAGTGCAGATATTTGTGTCCGATTCATTTGTCGATATTCGTGTCACCGATTCTTGGGTGCCTTCGAACTTCATCCGATAAATGGGACGAGGATTTTGACGAAAAGCCATTGAGGGATCTGCATTAGCTTGGAACTTTTTAAACAAATATTTTTAATATATAAAGTTTTATAACATAATTATGAGTATTATAAATGTATAAAGTATTAAGGGGGATACCACTGTGACGGGTTGAAAAAATCGACTTTTTTTGCATTTTCTCTAAATATACATATTCGAGAATATGTGAAAGAATGTTCAAATTAAGATGTGGAATATTGACCAAGTTACAGACGATTTAGTGAGAGCAGGTAGCGCAACGATTTACGTATAATAAAAGTTTCAATCGGGTTTTTGTCGAAACAACTTTTCTCGACCTGGCCGAAATCATAACTCTAGCTATAATTGTCCAATTTGTAATTTTTAAACACTAAAAATCCCACAATTCTGGTAGCTATCGTTGTACGTGGCTGTCTTTGTTTGTTGGACATTTCGGATTTTTCACACACCGAATATAAGTAAAAATTTCGCCAAAATTACATTTTTTTTTCAATACCGGCGATTTTGTGATTTTTTTTCCCTCGAAAAAACGACTTCTACATTTATATAGATTATAGAACTTTTTATTTTTCAGTTCATTTATTCTTCAATTTATATTCTTCAGACGAATCATTTGCTCCGTTTTTATACAGAGGCTTTATTATACCTCAAGAACGTTGTTAATTTTTTATTGTTTTTCCAATAAATATTTACACGAAATGAAGTCAATGTATGCTGAATAACATACCTATTTACCAAATTCCGAATAAATAATCTAGTTGACAAAGAAGTCGGAAAAAACAACCTTTTTCGGACGGTCACAGTGGTGTCCTCTATTGAAATATATAAAATATATTTCAAACACATAAAAACATATATAAATATGTTAAATAAATAAATTTAAGACCCTATGATTCAACACTATTTTCATAGCTTAGAGACTTACTTTTCATGTATAGCAAACATTTTGTGAAAATTTGAAGAATTGACCGAGTCATTTTTCGTATCTCAAGTAGTACCTCAACATTTTTTGTCGCTGCATAGTTTTTTTCTTCATCAACAAAAATAAAAGGCTTTTTCACCCAGAATCGATACTTTCGTTTTGGACTGCAGCTATTTTTTTCGAAAATCAATATTTTATTAAATCTTCCGTACAAGCACTAGATAATTTCATGCAAACACTAAATGCGTTTTATTTTCTCATTTCGGATTATTCGTTTCCGAGCAACTACGGCCACCGCGAAGGACGTTACTCAAACAGCTGTCTGCACAAACCACTGTCTCTGTGACAATTATTAATCTTTTACAATACAAAAATGGTAAAATGCCCTTGATACTCAATAATGCTAAAAAAATTGAAAACTAACACACGTTTTGCCAGAAAAAAATCTCGAAAATTCCTTTTTTTACGATGTTAAAGTTTGCATCGTTGGAATGCAACGAATTTTTTTTTCTCGAGTTTGCTCTGCTAGATTTAACCTACGAAAATCTCACGAACATTTTTTAGGATCCGTATTTAGCGATCTACAAGAACTTGGCAAAACATGATTTTGGAGAACGATGAAAATCAGAAATAAGAAGAAAAAAATTCGTTGCATGTCAACCATACAAATTTCAACCCCTAGGTGTAACCCGTTAAGGGAGGGGGGTAGATATTTTTTTGGCTCTTTAATTTTATTTTGTCATATGAATACTTTATGGCCCTGGCATTGATGATTCTGTGTAAGTATATGAAAAAAACGCTCGTTTATTGATGTTTCATTTTTTATTTTCTAGTGGAGAAATCTTTGAAACTTTTAAACGCGTTCAAATTTTGTTTATTTTACAATAACAAAATTTCTGATTTTTTAAAAGAAAAATCGGTATTTTAACTTCCAAGTGTAACGAAAAAGTAAAAAAATAAATTAAAAAAAACCCGACAGTGTTACCATAAGGAACATATCAACTAATGAAAGCTTTTTGTTTTATTTTTATTTCAGATGATCCAGTGATGAGTTATGCGGTTCACCGCAATGTAACTTTTTTTAAGCGTCTGCGAAGATTTGCTATCAGTGGAACATTTCTGCATAATTATTAATGAAAATTTTACAGAATGTTCTTCAAATGTCCTTTTATTATATACTAATTATATAAATAAACATATATTAACTGTGTCGTCAAAAAAAATTATCGTAAACATGCTTTATTATAGCGAATTAACCTACCCCCCCCCCCCCACCCTCAGTATAATATTAATTATCAGGTCGCAAAGTCCAATGGCTTTAAAACTCTCTTTTTCTATGTGCACCTCGAATACATTTTTGGCAACACTCGTAGTCTCGATGTGTGAGCTGATGAGCAGATCTTCGATACATTCACCTCTGGATCGATTCCTCTAATTTGAATATAAATTCTCGTCTCAGGCGCGTGAGAGCCGATTATTTCGAGCACGACAGTTGGACTCACGCGAGCGCATTCATCGTCCCCGAGAGTTTCTCGGCTTTTAGTTTCGACGTGTCACAATACACACCGTCGAAAGAACACGAATAAGAAACGCTTTGATAAATTGTTCCCGATTCGAGAATACGTAACGAAGCAGCCGCCTGTGCCGCAAGCCTCTCTCTCTCACACTCTCTTCGCTTCGTGCTCAGGCTGCACCACAAATGTCAGAGTATGCATGAAGTAGCATCGATTCATCGTGACGCGCACCTGTTTCCACCTTGCAGCGCCTTTTAATCTCGTGCCTTGATTTTTTTATTTCGTTCTTTGTTTCGCCTGCGGGCCTTTCCGCGCGCCTCTCGACAATTTCGCTGCTCCCTCGGCCTCACCGAGGCTCAACAATTAATTACCCTATTCGGCTGGTGATCGCGGGGAGATTTGATGTTTGATAAATCGTCGACGAGCTCTCACCGAATATACGAATGCACATTACAAATACGCGTATGGAAAATATTATTTAGCAATCGTATCGCACGGTGGATGAAGAGAAAAAAGACAAACAAACTTTGTTCGAAAAAAAGACTTGATTTTTGTCGAGATGGCCATACCGAGAGGGCACCTGTGCGCCTCTGTAGCCCAAGGGCTATGCCACTCGGCATTTGATCCGACCGTGATGTCAAGGGTCGAAAAACTCGCTGTGCTTTTTTTCTCTTTTATGTTTAGCTTTTTTCAATTTATTCACAAGCTCCCCTGTATTAATGTCTTTCTCTCTCGCCTGACCGGAGAACGGATATCTGTGGAAGCGACGGATTCAAAGATTTCACGTTGATGTACGACGCGAGGCGCCACACGAGCGGCACAACGCGTTTATGCATCCGCGTTTCTTTACGGACCCTCGTATATATCCGGGCCATAAAACAAACGTTGAGTATTTCGCGTTAAAGATTAGCACGAAAAATATGACGACGTACGCGTCTGCTTCTAGTTATCTGACTATGCCTATGTGTGTGCGTGTGTGTGTGTGTGTGTGTCTGTAACGTTTGTGTATGTATATATATACAATCAATGAGTAGAAGGGTTATCTTTAAGTGTACGTACGTGTACTTATGGGAAGTGATGTTAAAAACGGTCTGTGAGTACACGAACTATAAAACAAACCGGGCTCTCTCTCTCTCTCTCTCTCTCTCTCTCTCTCTCTCTCTTTTTCTCTCTGTATTATTATTGCGACTGTGTTCTGTTTTATACCTTGTATATTCTTACCTATTCTTTCGGCTAAAATTTTGTATTATTTTTTTATTTTATATCCGTAGTTTTTTTGCCGTATATTTTGTATTATGGGGTAAGAGCACCGGTACCCAGCCCCGAACCAGTAGTCAGTCACTTCATATTAAATGATATCTATATACACAGGGAGTCCCTCTCATCTCTGTCACCCGAAATAACACTGTAATTATCGACGTCACAAAAAAGTGTCGCAGACAAAAGTTGTACGGTGTGAAAGGGGCCATTAAATGCGACCAATTTCTTCTAATCCGGTGGAGGCGCTGACGCACAGTAAAGGTCACCTCCATTTTGAAATGAAAATTTTGAAATCCAAAATGAAATGGAAAATGAAATGGAACATTTTTATCCATTTCATTTAATTTCCATTTCATTTTCAAAAATCCAAAATGAAATGGAATATTTTTTTCAACCATCTTGTGGAGCACCTCAAACTGCATAAAAAACACTAGAGGGTCAAATCCATTCAAGGTCATTCGAGGTCACCTATTCAAATGAAATACAAATCTAAATATTTCGGATCACTATCAAATATTTAGTACTGATCTGAGATATTTAGATTTGTATCATCGATACTGACCTTGAATGACGTTGAACGACTATGACCCCCAATGTTTTTTATGTGGCTTGAGGTGCTCCACAAGATGGTTGAAAAAAATGTACCATTCAATTTGGAAAAAGTGGAGGTGACCATCGCGACCTAAAACTGGTCGCATTTGATGGCCCCCTTCACACCGTACAACTTTTGTCTGGAACATTTTTTTCGGGTTTCAAAGATAAGAGGGACACCCTGAATATTTGAGCCAATGTTGAAGTATAGAACCAGCTGACTACTGGGTAGGGGCTGGGTAGGGTAGGCTGGGGTCGATAGAAGCACGGGTCAAATGACACAAGTCGAATAACTCGAAAACGGTTAGTGACAGCAGCGCGGCCCAGAGGGGGGAAGGGACTGCCTTGCGTATCGGAACCGGTCGCTCAATGCACCCCCTCCCCCCCCCCCCCGAGCCCGCGAACATTTTTATGTGGGAGCACCGCTTTTTCGTCATAAAAAACAAGTTTTTTTTAATTATTAGTATCTTGCGTAGTGCTTCAAAACTATTGGCCCTCTCTCAGCGTTGTTTACAACCATGATTACTGTGAATGTCCTAGTCGAGTTTGTTGTGGTCAGTACCTACCTACAACATTTACGGTTTTTGCTGTTATATAAATTACTTGAATCGAGGGTGTGGAGCAGTTGAAACAAACGGTTCGGGGTCAATTGAAACGTGTTTCTATTGACTCTGAACAAACATTTCATGCGCCATCAAATTTTACAAATCTTGTTTTATTTTTTAGATGCCAAGAAATCGTCCGAAAGGTGAAATTATATTAAAGAACCTTAATATACTTTCAGTGATACTCAAACTGGAATGAAAAGCATTAAAACTGATTATTGTAATTGAAAGTATATTTAATTCACAACAAACATACTTTATCGCTTCATACACATCATTAACAGTACCTGGGTTTGGTAGGAACATTAGTTCAATCAGCTGAAAACACCCATTTCAACTAACCCAAGGCACTGTTTCGATTGACCCCGACACAGGGTAAAATGAGACGTTTTCCGAGGATTTCTAAATAGCTTTTATCTGGGTTAAGGGCATACGAGAAGCGAAATTAATAATGCTATCATATAGCCACATAATCTAGCTACGATTAAAGCCTATTACCAAACAGATAGGGTACAAAATGAAGCCATACTAACCGATTTTCTCAAAAACATTCCAATTGACCCCAGACTACCCCACTGGTGCTCTTTTACCCTATTTTTTCGCATTCATCGCGTTGTAATTTTTAAATAATTTTTCTTTCAATTTTTTCTATAATGTTTGCCTTCACTGCTGCGATGTGTGTATTATTATGCTGACGATTAGCCGTGTTGCCTGCTAATGTTAAGCACATTATAGTGACTTTCCACATAACTATGATGTTCATTAATAACCCCATAGTTCACTAGGTCTTCCTAAATAAAACAAATCAAATCTCTCGTTCTGTCTTTCTCTTTCTCTCACACACTCCCTTTGCCTCTCGCTCACGCTTTTTCTCTCTCTCTCACTGGTCTCTCTCAGGGTCCTTGTTGACAAGATCAGATAGTAGCCAACGGTAACTGATACAGCCCCGGCCGCACGAGGAAAGAGAAAAATGAATAGAGAGAGGGGGAGTATCTTCCTCTTCATTTTTCACTCCGCGCGAGCCGGACCATCGCCACGGTGTTCGAGCTGCTGGCTTATTTGCTGATGCGTTGGTTGAATTTTCGCCAAGCTTGGCGCGAGCGAGCTCGCGAGCGGGGGCGCGCGAGAGACCGGTCGAGCGCGACTAATCGCGTTATCTCGAGTTAACCCCCGCGACCGGCGAAGATCTTAGCCCGATAAGCTCGTCTCTCGTTGTCTCGCGGGCGCGATACGGCAAAACAACAACGGCTGTACCCTGTACCAGAAGCTCACAAATATATATATATATATATATATATATATATATATATATATATATATATATATAAGAAGAATGATGATTTTGAAGATATACGGCTTCGAGAATTGTCCTTATAGTAGTCTATTGTCCGCAAACTCTGTATTGAGTAAATCCCGATGTCTTCAAAATCACCTTCAGACAAATGTGAGAATACTTATGACGCTCATTCGAAGCATCGTTCTCGAAAATAAAAAATTCGTTTAAAAAACATTTAAGGAATTACCTTGAAACAGCCAAGTCTGTCCAAATGCCGAAAAGTGACGTCCAAAAGGAGATGCCTCGTATAAATACCTGTCCAAATCACCCCCATGTATGTCCAACGATCTTTTTAGTTTTCAATTTTTTCCTCCATTTTTCGTAAGTAAAAAAAATTGAAGTCCTAGATCGGCGTCTGGATTTTCCCATCGGACGTCACTTTTTGGATCACCCTGTACATGGGACGTGCAGAACGGTCACAATATAGCTGCCCGCAGCGACAAAATTGAAAGAGGTAACGCGCAGCTAACGTCCCAGAAAAAGACGACTCGGTTTCGGTCTCGGTAAGAATATCAGCTGACCGTGAAAGCCCATTGGACTCCTACAAAGTCGCAAGACTCGTCCTTCCCACTCATCGAGAGCACGCGGAGAACAAAGTTCCGGCTGAGTTCGAGAAACGGAGCGTCGAATCAAAGACCAAGAACAAATTGACAAAACTTATTTGTAGAATTCCCAGCCTACATTCTTCAACATATACGCTTTTCTATGATGTTGAGAGCCAGTTATTCTTGTACATTTGTAGATATTATTTTGAAAAAGGTATAAAATTTTGAATGAAATGAGATAGGGCTTATTTCACCAACAATAACCCAAACAAACAAAAACGCTGCGCTCGCTCGACACATCGTATTCTGAAAAAAAATATATATAGATATTTCAACAAACTTTTACACGGGTAATTTTCCTACCATTAACTCAAGCAAACTAAAAAAATTATAGTACAACCAATTTTCAAATTGTTCAATTTCCATTAGCAAAAGGATCACTAAAAACGAAGCAAAAGATCCACCATCCCGCGTAGAAATTTTGATGGGATCCAAAACAGGGCCCGATCAGGTTGCCTGACTGCCCTGGTAGGGCACTAATAAAGCAGCCTGAAAGGGCCCTACTAGGAAATGTAACGTTGTGTCATATATGGGCCTGACCTGGTTGCCTGATCAGGCGCCTATCAGGTTGCCTGATCAGAGAGAAATGCATATAATATTACAAAAATCCAAAATGGAATGAACCACTTAGTTTAGAGTTCCACTACAATGATTTTGTATCACAATTCGTCATTCCCTGGCCTGCTAAAATGTTTTTGTTCGAAGAAAATATTTCGCCTATGGAAATCGAACCTCGTACCTATCTACCCAAACCTACGCACGCTGCCCCTATGCTACAGAGTGCTTGTAACATCTTGGTCCCAGATATGGCATAAGAGACCAAATGAATTCCTATAATTATTTGTTACATGAAGTATATCAATTAGTTAATATCATTGTGACAATTAAAGAGGTTTATCGAATAACATGCTATGGATTTTTGAAACTCAACCTTATATATATATATATACATACATACATACATATATATATATATATATATATAATTCCTCTCTCTCTCTCTCTCTTCGCCTTACAAAGCTGCCGAAATCTTCTAACACGCATCCGAGTTGCATAACGTTTTTTATCGTGACAGTCCATAGCACCTTTTTTTTAAATAGAATTCAGGAATGCATCGAAACTCCGAAGCTACGATGCTATAAAATCGAAGTTTCCATGTGGAAAATAAGAGGTTATGTGCATCTATCGACTGCTGAGACAGTTATAGGGCAAGCCTATTTATGGCCTCACACAGTAGGAGAAAAGCCCAAAAACCTGGCCAAAACCTCAAATGACCTTTGACGGGAATGAAAATTGGCTTACAGGGGTTTTCAAGGTCGCTGATTACGAATCTGAAAGCCAAATTATCGTAAACAAAATGGCCGATCCAATATGGCTGACATGAATGTTAAAAAGTTGCCAGATGTCGACAAAAATTGGTATTTACGGGTTTTCAAGGTCGCTGATTACGAATCCGCAAGCCAAATTATCGTAAAAAAATGGCCGATCCAATATGGCCGATCCAATATGGCCGACATGAACGTTAAAAAGTTACCAGATGTTGACAAAAATTGGTATATACGGGTTTTCAAGGTCGCTGATTACCAATCCGATATCTATTGTTTATAACTTGCAACAAAGAGCTTACAGCAAATTGTTATAAACAAAATGGCCGAGTATCCTGCTAAATAGATAAATTAATATATTTAAAAAAATCATCATAATAAAATAAACGTGAACAGTGTATTCTACGCAATTATTATTTTTATTTCCAAAATACATACGGAACGTTTCAAAAATAGAAAATTTTATTCTTAATCAAAATCGTAATCGGAGTCGGAGTCGGAGTCAGAATCATTATCCGAGTTTGTATCTATTACAACTCCCGGCACGGCTTCAATCTCGGCGCAAAATTCGTCTGCTGCAGCAGTCACTTTAGGAGCGATCAACATCGCTACAGCTTCCGGCGACAAACTCTTCAGCTTCTTCTGTGGTAGTCTTCTGACACTTGAAATGTACGGATCAGAAGTAACTAAGAGCCGATGAAAAACATCTTCCATAGTTTTAACCCTGGAACTTTTTCGCGCAAAATCTTCTCGATATCGTTTGATGTCTTTGTTTCGAGCTTCCTGAGCATCTTCGGATAATTGGCCGATTGGTAATAGAGCATGAGTTATTATCACTGGACCATGAATTAATAGTTTGTGCACCGAAGTAGGCATGGAGTACCAAGGGTATAATGCAACGGTCTTTCTTGCCGTTTCAATAGCATACTGTTCAAATCTTTCACAGTTTATCTCGTGGCCACACGATATAACTTGTAGGATTACGTACAAGCGTTTAATAACTTCTTCGTTGACCCCCGTTATCGCAGCGGAAACCGTCGAATTTTCAAAGAATCGCCGAGCTGTGTTGCCATCATTGCTGCTGCCGTATCCAGGCTTTGGGCGATCGATATTTAGACCCAATTGCTTCTTGAATCCTTCTTGAATGGCCCTCTTGCGTTCCTGGGTAATTTTTTTTTCTTCGGCACTTCGAGCTTGCCATTTTTTAATGCCGAGTTTGTAAGACACGTGTAAGCAATACTCGAAGCACCGTATCCACGCATGCAGCGTTGACAATCCGAACTTCAAATTTGTTTCATTGATTTCCCTTTGCAATACAGTGTCGATGGCATTAAAATCTTTGCTGGTTGCTCCACACAAATAGCACCGTTGAGCAGATTTCGTCAATGATACAGCGTTGCAAACTTTACCATCTATCATGGTGAACAACAACTTGTACATTACGGAGATTTCTTTTCCATCTATTACACTTTCGAATGGACGAAGTGACTTTATTTGTTCTTCAACAATTTGGACTTCATTAAGTGTTGACTCTGTGTCTTCGCGTAGAAACAGTAGTCTAAGCGGTCTACAAAATCGTGGAGACGAGGGTCTGGGGTTCTTCCAAACAACTATTTCTTCCTTCGATTGTTGATCATAACACACGAGTTGTAATGGCACGACTGAAGTAAAGAATACATGCGCATCAGATTTGCTGTCATCACTGAACGTCTGCTTATATTCACTTTGCCCAGAACTTCCATCGCAACCCCACTTGCAAATCAAGTCCATTTTACGAACATTATCTGGAGTCAATCTTTGAATGAGTACATTTTGGACTAGTAAAATACGTTCAACTGTATGATCTAATAGTGCCTGTAGTTGGACTTCTGCACTACTCTCTGTAATCCTGATTGCATCACGTGGTGGATAACAACGCTTGTTTGCTTTCATCACTTTTTCGTAAGACGGATATAGCTTACAGTTACTTTCCTTCCCTAATCTTCTCATTCCCTGGTAAGTACTCTTGGAGAATTTATATTCAATCATAGCGGAAAGTGCAGCCTCTTCGGATAAAGTAATTTCATCCGTTGCTGAGTAAGCTTTACGATACTTGGAAGCTCTTAAAGGACTCGTCATTGTTACGTCCTTAATAACTTTTGCGGCGTCGGATTGTCCTGAAGAGCGAAGGCTCATCTGAGTAGCGTATGCTAACTCGACCGAGTTGAACGATGTACGAATATCTTGGGTCTTCCTTCGTTTAGATCTTTCACTGGACATTGTAAACTCAAGGGACGGGCGGCCGCCCGTATTACCCGGGCTTGTTACTACAGTGTCTGTAGGTGCGGCAAAACATACCTGCTTGCTAAGCCATTCACCGTTATTCTTGAAAAATACACAGGATTTTCTGTGAGCTTGTTGCCACCTCGTTCTCATTTGATTGAAGAGTATCGAAAAAGTCTGTTTCGAGTCCTCAGGCACTACAACTGTACGTCCGGTGTCCTTGGAAATTTTTTCTACCATAAATTCGATCAAGGAAGCGAATTTATCGGATAAATGCTCGCTGATTATCAGAAATACTTCTTTCCTTGTCAGCACCAATTCTTTGTAACCGGATCCTGTAATAAAGACATAAAATTGTAGAAAATTGGCGTTAAAGGAAAATATAAAATTTTCAATTAATACAAAAACTTGAACAATGTACATTATTTTACCAAATAAATAACCGCAATAATTGAAATAATTTTAAGAAAATTAGACAGAAAATATTGACATGGATTTGGTTAAAAGAAAGCTTTGCTTACTATATAATATATATATATTCAAATATTTTATTTGAATGTTATAACATTTCATTCATATTTAAGAAATTTTGATGTGGTTGATTTTAATATGTATATATATATATGCATACGTATATATCATAATTAAATCACAGAAAATTTATATATATATATATACACATACATATATATTAAAATAATTTATTTCAAGCGTATAACAGCCGTCTTGTCCGTTATGATGCTACTTCACCCATTCTCAGGTAGAGGCGCAGAGGCTGCTCAATAGTGCCGCGTGCACGCTCGGCTACCGCACGATGCGAAAAAAATCATAACGGACAAGACGCACGTTTTCCGCAGGTAACTCTTGTAAATTTCGAAAGCTTATACATTAAACTAAAGGCCGAGACTAGGAGCTTTGCAAAATGTGACAAAATATATAACTTTTCGGACCGTTGAAAATATAAGTTTTCAAAATTATTCAATTTTATTTATGCCGAAGGCTATACTACATTTCAATCATTTATACATAAACTTTAGATTCAACCGATGTAAAAACATGTTCTACATACCTCCAGAAGTCGTATCCATGTTGCAGAATTGAAATTAAACCCGTCACTTTAAAGTTATGGGTTTTTGAAGTCAGCGTTATTTTCGTCTGTTCAGCGCGTGACACGTACACTCTTCACGAACACTAACTGCCAACTGACGCTGCGGCGCAGGTATACACTTAAAGGGCTTTCCCTTCCACAATAGAATGCAGTTACTAGTCCTCTACCTGAATGACTACTCAACTGACCCTATTTCGAAAATTTATTTTTTGGGGTTTTGGCCAGGTTTTTGGGCTTTTCTCCTACTGTGCCTCATCAGGGAAAGCCTTGGAGGGGCTCTATCGGGGAAAGCCTTAGTAGGGCCACATTAGGGAAAGCCTTAATAAGGCCCTATCGTGGAAAGCCTTAGTAGGGCCTATCAGAGCAAGCCTTGGTAGGGCCCTATAGGGGAATGCCTTAGTAGGATCTTATCAGGGACGGCCTTAGTAGGGCCATTTTAGTATACCTGATTTAGGACCTAAATACTTCCGGCCCGATCGGGGCCAGATCAGGATGTCCGTAATAGGTGTTACCCGTATCACGCCTCGATCGGGGCCTGATCCTGGTCAGGCTAACCCTAAGAAATTTCTACTCGGGATGTCCATTGCCCTCCAGTTCCTCAAGCAGCAGGGAATAAAAATGCTTTTCCTAAAACTTAAACTCCGTCCACAAGTCTATTCGATATAATTCCGACTTTATCCGATACAACTTAAATAAATAATAATTTTTATAATTAATTGATAATTGATCGGTCAAATCGAATAAATTCAAGATTCTCAAGTTCACGACTGCATGTGGGCAAAATAAATAAATTACAAAGTCAACTAGCCATTTAATTACGAAAGCTGCATTACGGAGCATCGCGAGAGGAGATCTGGCATTCACGTGGGAACACACGAAGGGGGATGACGAGAGTGCAAGAGGAAGAAGGAAACGAACCAGCGACCAAGCGTAGAGAAGACGGAAAGAAGCAGAGTGTGGTGTAATTCGCCTCGGCGAAGGATCGCGGCACCGAGGGATATGAGTAAAACAAGAAGCCGGGGGTCATTACCGGGGGAACACCTAGCATGACTTATGGGTGTGTGTGCAAGAGAGACTGCCGGACCGGATCGGTTCTCTCGCTCTTTCTTTTTGTCTCTCGTCGGTAGAACAACGAAGAGGATCCAAGAAGGACGTTGAGAAAGATGCGAGGGGATACTTCAGCTGCTTCGCATGCTGAAGATGCTGAGGAAATCGCTCACCAATACCTCTCTCTTTCTCTCTCTTATGGTAGCAACCAACGAATTGATGTATCGTTTTGTTTTTTTATTTTGGTACCATTTTGTATTATCTTGTATTTTGTATAATTTTATTTGAGTTTCATGATTATATCTTGATTTCCATGATTTTGTAGGATACTGCATGATTATTGTACGATTCAGTATAAGCCCGAATGGAAAACGTAACGCATTAGTGCCTAGCCACAAGCTAGTAAAGTTATCGCTATTAGCTAGCCGTTTTAGCTATTGACTACCCAGCCTTGTAACGCTTTTAGTCTTCTAGTGAATGCATACAAAACATTGGATGGCGACTCAATAGAAAGAAATATGTCACGGCTGTATAATATTTCTGACCCTTTTTGTGATTTTTTCTACTTTATTTACATCATTGGACCCTTTTACGATATTCTTGGTTGGTCATTAATTACGATTATGATATTCGCGCTGTAAATATATTAATGGTTCAATTTTAAATTACCTCAGACAAACGCTTACGCCAAACATGGTTTCGATCCTGGGACCTCTAGGTGATGAGTTGTGACGTTGCCCTCCGACCTTATTTGGGGTTTGGATTCTACGTGTTTAATTTTTTAATTTTCGTATCGTCTACTTTTTTACACTATATAATGTTAGATTATTGAAAAATGGGTGGATTTACAAATGTATATAACATTGTCGGATCAATGATTTAATTGCGCTCGCATTGAGAGCGATAATCGAAGAGAATTACATAACCTTAAATTGTATTTGTCCCATCATTTATTCCGGCTAGTGCGGCCGCAGTTGGCAAGTGTTGGCTAGGTCATCGCGAGATACCGAGTTGAGGATTTTTTTTCATTCGCAACGTTATCTGCAACTAAAGTTCCTTAGCCAACCATAAGCCAATCGCTCGATGGAACTGCACGTAGTCACATAACCACACTTTGTCATATGTGACCCAGATCGGCTGGGCAATGACTAGCCAAAGGGTTAGCTGGCAGTGTCATGGCGAGATACCTACTTGAGAATGTTTTCATCCACAACGCCATCTGTAACTCAAGTTGCTTAGCCAGCCATGAGCCAATCCCTCGATGGAAATTCACGTAGTCACATAGCCAAGCTTTGTCATTTGTGACTAAGATCTGCTGGTTAGTAACTAGCCAAGGGGTGCATAGTCGCGGTTAGCTAGTGTTGGCGAGGTCATGGCGACTTTTTTCTCTTGCAAAGCCATCTCAAAGTCACGTTGGCGCGTCAGCGATGAGTCATTCGCTCGATGGAACTACACGTAGTCACATAACCTCACTTTGTCATTTGTGACCAAGATCGGCCGGGCAGTGACTAGACAAGGGGTTGTATAAGAAAACATTCACAATATTACTAGCTCATAGCGAGCCAACCATTGGTCAGTTCGTATGAGCTCAATTGGGCGAGCCAGATACTAGGTTGTAACTCAGTCAGGCTGGCACAACTTCTACTCGGGAGTCGGTGCGTTCTTCGGTTTGATTTAGTATTTTTCCTGAGTTCCAACGTATATCCTTGCGGGTTTTCAAGTATCATCCTGCTTAATGTCCTTTTCTATCACTGCTTACCCGCACTTCGCTGATCTAACGTTGATCTAATCTTCCGTTGCGTCCACAGCCGTCCCAAGCTAAACCATACCGCATTTGCCGTGGGTACGGGAATACTGGAAAATCCGTACCGGTATAGACGGCCTCATATTCTGCTGTTTCTCTGGTGCACAGACGTTTCACTCAAGCATCCACACAAATGTCTCAGAAGTTAGCCTTCCGAGTATCGGTCATACACAAACGCTGCTTAGCTCCAAGTACAGCTGGAGGTTGAAGTTTGCGTCATTGGAATCCAACGATAATTCGTTTTAATTTCTCATTTTCATTATTATCCAAAATCATACTTTGCAAATTCGTTGTAGATAGCTGAATAAGAATCCTAAAAAATGTTTGCATGATTGTCGTAACTCAAATCCGTCAAAGAAAATTTGGGAAATATAAAATAAATCATTTACGTTGCATCCTAACGATGCAAACTTCAACGTCATCATTTCAGTACTATTCTGTATGATTTCTTAGACCGCACTATGATTTTCTATGATTTTTCATGATTCTTTGTGTCTTTGCGGTGATTTCCTAAAATGTTTGTACGATCCTGGATATTTTTACCCATCGCCTCTATGATTTTTAATCAGCCACTCACTGCTTTGGATTGGACAAAGCCGAAACTGTGTATCATTATACGCTTACCAACTTTGACCCGAAGTTACTCAAGTAGGGTATAGCTAACAAATCGATGCATCAATCAGGCTCTCTCTTCCACTCCGTTGAAAGAACAATTGGCAAGAATAAACATACATCCAGGCTCGCTACTATGACTCGGCCAGTAGATCACTTTTCGTATCCAACCCCGACCAACTTGAGTGATGCGCAATATGTTTCCGTTCCTCTTTAGGATGAACTCGAAAAATTCCGCAACCTGATGATAAACTCTGCATAGTTGCATCTAATTTTATCGAGTTTTACCTGCATTCACCATGGCGAACTCCAAGCTTAGAGGTCACCTCTCCAAGTATTCGTCCAGCCCACCGTTGCTGGACACAGCAAATCGCCCACGCCTCCAATAATTTCGTATCTCGCCTCTTTGTATTAGTAACATCAAACGTAGAATTCATATTATCCAACCATACGATCCTTATGTTAAAAAAACGCTAAAGTTACACCATTACGATTTTACAAAGGAAACAAGACGATGCTACAAAACTTAGGTTCTTATGGACAAAAAAAGCAGTTCACTTTGAATCTTCAATCATCGAGCGGGACCGGGCCGATCGCCAGTTGTTACAAAATAAAAGATGAAACGCTCGTGGCTCGTGGAGAAAACGGAAGAGGTCCTCCACCTCTGCAGGCTTCGTGTAACCAAATTGAAAAATTACCGGTCTCTTGCAGCTTCTCTTCCTACATCGCTTCTTACGCCGCACCGAATTATTTGGGTGCCTGCCCTCGGATACTCGTGTTTCTGTGTAATGTACTCACACGTACTTGTATATACTTATGTATGCATATACATATATATTTTTATATACACCCCGTGGGCTTTTTCATATTCAATCCTTCACCAGCGTGACTTCCTTTCTCTACCATTTTTTATCTCCCGGACTTGTGCCGTTTCACAGCTTTCGTCGTTTACCCGCCCCCTCTCGTCACTGAGTCCAAAAGTAACGCCGGCTGCTCCCGCTCGCGATCCGTGGACGCGTGTGGGCGTGAAGAAGAATTAAAAAAAAAAGAAGAAAAAAGAACGATAGTTGAAGGGTCCACGGGCGGACGAGTTTGATAAATGGAAGTAAAAGAACAACGGTTCTCTCTCTCTCTCTCTCTCTCTCTCTCTCTCTCTCTCTCTTCCGGCCAGTAGTGATTTATGAGAGCACGCGCAAGTAGAGTACTATATCTAAAATACGTATATATTCCATACAATACGTAAGAGAGAAAAAGTACCTATATATATTCAATGCGGATATCTCGGTGATGAGAAAAAGGAAGTCTGGCAACGGATTTGAGGCCAGAGAAAAATATAGTCCTCAGTTTTTATCATTTTCGTCGGCTGCAATCGACCCTATGATGTTGAGGTTTGTGTCGTTGAAACGCAACGAAAGTTAGCCCTCAGTCCATGAAGGGTTTTTCGGCACACTCAATCCATGAAGGGGTGTCATTTTCGTCTGCGCGCTACCACACCCAGAATTATTGATAAAAAAATCTGTAAAAATTCATGGTTCCTTCTTAGAATGTACTTTTGAAGGACGAACTGGAGTTTTTCGGATATTGTTATTTTTAATATATTTTTTTTAAACAGATATCAAGCAATGCGCGGAAAAAATGCGTTTTTCTAATTTTTGCCCGGACAGATCTGACCCCCCTTCATGGATAGAGGGTTAATTTTTCTTCTTTCGCGTACATTTTTTGCCGACTTAGGTCACGAAAATCACCGAAACGGTTTTTCTTATCGTCATTAGACATCTACGACCTTAATGATGCAAAAAAAATAATGTATATAATAAAAATGAAGAAATGAAGCAGAACGTTCGTTCTACTCCAACGTTGCAAACTTTAACGCCAACCGACCCTGCCGATTGAAGGATAATTAATCCAGCACCAAAGCTATTTGTGTGCTTTATTTCGATTTGGTGAACCTAGCAATTTTGGTGCTGAAATTTGCATTATTGGGATGCAACGATAATTCTTGGTTTTTTAATTTCATCCTTAGTATTATCCAAAATATTTGTTTGCAGTTTCAGACTACACATCTCCAATGTAAGGATCCCCAAAAACGTTTCAGTGATTTTCGTAGCCTGAATGTGAAAAAAATTAGGCATTACGAAAAAAAAAACTATTTTCGTTGCATTCCAACGATCCAAACTTCAACACCATTTTCAATTCTACCCGACATTTGTCACTTGAGGCCTTATATACGCGAAAAATTTCAATTTTTTTCATTTTTTAAATTATTTTTGATTCCATGAGCCTGAACGGTTAGGAATGTTTTAAGCTTTATAGAATTGAAAAGTTCCAAAAATTGTTAAAGTTACAGCATTTAGAGCGTAAGACGCGCCCGAGCGTTTTTCCACGATTCACTTTTTTTAACCTTGTGAAAGTTCTAACTCTTGAACGAAGGTTCAGATCACTTTGAAATTTTTACAACATATTCTTAGTATCATCACCGATCGTGTGAACCACAGAAACAAAAATTTCAATGACACTAAAAAATATAAAAAAATAAAATACCGACAGAATATTGAGTAAAAAAATTTTAAGTTTCGATTTTTTATTATAATAATGTTTTTTAAATAATATTGTTGGTTCACACTGAAGATACATTCATTATGCAATTAAAAATATGTTCATTTTTTTCAGACACCCACATCGATGCCAAGAACTTGTACCATCAACGCGCGAGCAAAAAAAATACATTGCTTTATTATGTTATATCTTCGCCATTTGTTAATATTTGTTTTTTTTTACATATACATTTATGCACCATGCGCATAAATGATCTGTAAAAAACGTTGTCAATATATACGTCATTTTTTTCAACCGCGTCTAGAAAAGTACTTTCGAAAATCGGCAAAATCGCGTGTATAATGCCTTAATTATTTCGAGTTCCCAAGAGACCCGGAGTGTTACCCTCAGCACCTTTTACCCTCGTCGAGTACCGAACTTTCACGAGGGCAAACTGGACAGGAAAACTGTGGCAAACCCGTGCCGATGCAGGCCACCCGTTGCCGATTTTCAGTTGTGCTCATCATCGGAAGCTCAGCGGAACTGCTTACGGTTCGGTGGTCGGCGCCAGTGCGCTGCTGAGCGGTCACCCATCCAAGTACGGGCCCAAGCCAACGCTGCTTGAGTCGGGAGATCGCCGAAGTATTTTTGATCACTCTTTATTCGACAATTGCCCAATGTATCAGTATCACAGCCAGTGATTGCCGCGATTTTCAATGCACAATCGCCTGTCCAAGGTGTACCGGACGCCCCATTTTCTAGCCGTTGGTTCCCAATTAATTTGGTCCCCTAATGAGACACTTGGGGAGTGCGACGAGACGAGTACAACGGCGAAAGAACGAACGCGCATGAGCGACAAAAGACACCGCACACGGTGACTACTTCTCTAAGTAATATAGGCGAACTCGTTTAACGAGCAGCATTTAGCGCTCGCCCTCGATCGTAATGTGGACACCGTTGAGCAGCGTCCTCAAGGGATTGCGAGCGCTCGCTCACGTTATTCTACAGTGTGTCGCACCGCGGCCCGTAATCGCGCGCAAGAGGCACTTACACGCTACTCCAAACCGCCAGGAGACACCAGCACGTACCACCCGCCGATAAATCATCGCACCTCGCGCTCACTTCGTAATATGCATTTTCAGTCGAGAGCTGCTCCTCAGCCACCGGGATTAACGAGACTCCGACGTGAGTGAAACGGTTCCGCCCTTTCGTATGAGAGAGAAAAAAAAGCGGGGAACAAAAAACATTCGCTCGAAACGGCGTCCAGCAGGACAATTAAAGAGGACGCGGGAAAAGAAAGTTGCCGGGCGCACAATAATTGCGGCAGTTTGATCAGGTGGATCGATACCATCGATGGTGTTGACGTTTCATTGGAACGCAACGAATACTCTTGCAGACATCTTATTTTCTTCATTTTTATTATTATAGATCTTTTTTTTAATAAATTTATATTGCAGATCGCTAAAAAGTATCACGAAAAATGTTTAGGGGATTTTTGTCGGCGAAATCCGGCTAAGGAAATCGAAGAAACTCAGAAATATTAATTTTCATTGCGTTCCAAAGATGCTGTTCTTCCCCGACTCGCGGCTGGAGGGCTCGTAATCGTAGGAAGTCCGAGCTACCGTATATTCACTTGGTTGTTTCGGATAGGGAATTGGATGATCGCGTAAATAACTGTAGATGACTGTTTCGTTTATCTACTTTAAGGCGTTACCCCCACTTGTAGCGCAAAAAGAGGCCTTTTTCATGAATTTTTTTAAAGAAAACTCCAAAACTTTTTTAATCGATCAATATACCATCTTAAAGAACACATCTTGAAGAACTTACAGTAATTTTTTTATTGAAAAATATTACATTGTTTAGTGGCAAATGGCCGTCAATGAAATAATGTTTTTATATACACGGTTTGCGGTGACCAACATTGCGGCGAAGTGGATCATCTGAAAAAAAATGCGGATGGATTTAGTCAAATATAAGTATAAACTAGTCTTTAATCGAAGGATTTTAAAAAATATTCTTTTTTCACAAAATGGCGGACAGTCAAAGTTAATGGTTCGATTTTAACGAAAAAAAAATCGAACGATTAAAGACTACATTTTTATGTATTAAATAAGCCTGCAAAATTTCAAGAAGATCGGTTCATTAGTGTTCGAGTAATCTTGGTCACCGACTTCAGAAATGCCATTTTGAGAAAAACGCGTTTAAAGTTTCAATTTCAGTTTACACGAAGAAAATATTTTTTTTTTGTAAACTTACATAGAGTCATCTATTCCGGGCCCATACTTCTGTATGGGCTCGGATACTTATACTTCAAAAAAATGCAATAAAAAAAATCCATTTTTTTTTTAATTGCAAGTGGGGGTAACCCCTAAAATATATTTAAATGAACAATGAACAAAACGTAGGTGGTTAGTGATTCCGAATACAAATTGTCTCTGGATTGATAAGGATCGAAGATGCCTGATGCAAGCAATGTTATGCTCGACGGCTTTTTTGTCTTGTAGACCTTCTTGTTCCGAGGTTTGACGTGTACTGGTTCTTGCGTCGATGAATTTGGCGTCCTCTCGCTAAGATATTTAGGGGTAAAACCCCCTGTACATGGTGAGGGTGGCGTTAGCCGTGTACTGCAAAAAATCTAAACCCATATGCGTGAATGCCGATAGCGAATCTTCAACCCTTGGCCCTTAAGGGGCTATACCAGTGTGAGAGTTAAAAAAAATCGATGTTTTTTTGCCTTTTTCGACAGTTTATACTTTCAAGAATATCATTATAATTTATATCATTTATATCAATATCACTTTATCTTGCAAAAATCGATAGTTAAATCTTTAAACGCCCTTTTCTTGAAATGAGATTGTAACTAAAAGAGCAATTATCCGATTGGCTTGAAATTTGAATTGAGTATTTTTGAATACATTTACTGTACAATGACATAGGATATTTTTGATTGGATGAAAATTGACGATTTGGCTTTTTTTCATAACTACGCCATTTTGTTAGATTTTTATATTTTTCGAACCCTTTACGTCATTGTACAGGAAATACCTTCCAGCTTAACAAAATTTTTTTCCTTTTTCGGTTTCAGCTACTCAATCGGCTGGAATCATGTCAGCAGTTGAGGAACTTTTCTTTTTGGCGCCTCCGAAGGCAGCGCATAAGTCGCTTAGATCTCAATATTTTTCTATGAAAGAAATATGTAATATATGTCAAATATAGCCAAATATATTCTTAATTTTCCGAAACATTTCATTGAGTAGTTTTCTTCCAAAAAATTCCCGAAAATCACGCAAATTTTCAGCGTTCACACTGGTATAGCCCCTTAACTGGCGATATAATGTTAAACCAGGGCCTTCGTTTGCTGCCTCGAACACGCTAATCCAAAGTGTTTCTTCTTATGCCGTAGTTAGTACCATAAAAAATACACGATGAAAACCCTGTAGTTCTGCCTGATGATAAGCGACAGTGTTGAATTTTGCACTGTTCAAGTACAACCAAAATTTCCTCTATTTTGACTTTTCTTCGTTTTGATTGTTGTCTAAAATAATTTTCCATCGATTTAACTTGTAGGTCTCCAATAAGCACCTTTAGCGCACGTTTAAGGAGAGATATACACCTAGATGGTCGAGGTCGAGGATTTAGAAGCTATGAACATTCCGTCGACCGTAGAAGGCCTACACTATAGGCCTGGTATCGATGATTCCATGTAAGTTGACAAATTTCATGATTTATTCATTCCCAAATATTCAAACGCGTTTTTCTCAAAACCACGTTTTTTAAATTGGTACCCAAAATTTCTCGAAAACCAATGAACCGATTGCCTTGAGGTTTTTTCGTGGTTATTCTATACACCATTATCTAGTACTTGTCATAGGATTTTTTTTTCCGTTACTTAGTTTTTGTTCTATAGGCAAAATAATAACTAATTTTTGGCCCAAAAATCACTATTTATGTTCAAACGTCCGCCATTTTGTCATAAATCGATATTTTCAAAATCGGCTATGACAAGTACTAGATTATAGTATCTAATTTAATAATCTTTTTGGTTTTTTTATCAGATGATTTTTGAAGAAAGGCCAGTGGGTACCGTATACGCAGATTTTTTACAACGCTCCAAGGATCATACAATATCCTTATATATTTTTGATATTTTTAAATGAAGAAAATTAAACATATTTTTCAATATATATACTTTTAGATAATTAAAACGCCAATCCGTAATTTCAAATAGTTTTTCTCGAAAAAATTCACAAAAATTACCCTTTTTCCGGCTTCTACGTGTATACCTCCCCTTAAGGGATTGTTAATGTGCGAAAAAATTATAATTTTCGATTAGTTCCAATGATGCAAACTTCAATGTTATGATGAGCGTAGGAGTTGTGGTGAAGTCGTTTCGGTACCTCCAAGTGTAATGGAAAATACTTCGGAAAAACGCTTTAAAATTTTTTGTTTCTATCGTGACAAGTAGGGATTCCGTTGCACTGAAGTCGCATGGCAGAGGCTGCGTGCCTCATCTGAGGTACGTGCATCAGCCTGTAGAAAATGATTTTTGCGTATTTAGGGTGTACAAAGTCTTACAGAAGTGGCGATAAAATTTGGACGCACTATTAGGATGTTTATTCTGAGCTTGCCAAATTTCCGATCGACGCACCACATGTTTGAAGAAATAGAACACTTTTAATTTGCAGCAGTATTGTATGCTCTCTCATGGGAAGTTATTTTACTCTGAGATATCATGAGGAAAAGTATAGTGAAAAAATGGTACACAATGTTTCAGATTTTTGTATGGGTAATTTAAATATAGACGAAAGTTATTGGCAAATTTTACAATCATTCACTAAATAATTGTCGTGTAATTAATTGTAACGTACTGAAGATATGGTCTGGAAGTTTGCATCGTTCAAATGCAACAAAAATTCCTTTGTTTTTTCTCAACTCTGCTATCACTCGAAATATTTTTCAGCAAATTTAGAATTTCGTAGCCTAAAAATGCAAAAAAATGGAAGACAACTTAACGATTCAGCAAAATGAAGTTGGTTGCATTCCAACAATGTAGACTCAACATCATCCGAAATTCTGCTTAATTCCTCGTTAGGCTCCCCTTTCCAAGTCGTTTCTCAACATCTTTTTGTTCGATACACTTCAATTTCGGACAGAGCATAGTTTATAACATTTTCTACCCTACCACAGGATAAAGTTTAAATAAATATGTTTATATATTCGTTAATCACAAATTATTGAAGTTGTTTTTTTTTGTCGAAAATCGAACTTTTTTCTACAGGTAGCTTTTTGCGTACCTTTCAGAATTTCAAAAATGTATCCGGCCATACGAAAGTTTTATAATTATACTAAAAGTACATTTTTATTTTTAATTTCAGGTCAACCTGGTTCTAAGAACCACCGACACCGATTGGGCATACAGCAACGGCGGCGCTTTATTTAAATAATAATCACTTCAACGTTTATGAACATTTTCCAATTTAAAAAAACTCACGCTTAGCAAGACTATGTATCAATTGTGTGTAAAATCTCGCCCGCCTCACCACTACACTCTCACCGGAAAACAATATTGAAAATCGACCTGTAATTCGCTAATAATTGAGTGTCACGAAAATTGCGGTAGTCCCAAAACACAGAATATTCACCCTCAGGAGTTTTGTCCCAATAAAGTTCAATATTTACAAATACAGTTTGGAGCAGTGATTAAAAAAATACTTTCGACTAGAATTTAGAGGTCTCGTCTGCCTTCTATGGGCCTTACGACCTCGTACTGTACATCTTCGAAATATATCTAAGAATTTAATATTTCTATATATGTTTAAATCTTTAAGAAATGAAAAACATACGCTGTTTGATTGTCCTATGCTATTTTTATGACAATAAAACGTACCCATATTGTGTCAGAAAGCGAGGAGCAAATTATGTCACTTTTACCCTTCATCCCTTCCATCCAGCCTGTACGCAGGTTTCATAATGGTGGTTTATTTCGTTGTTTTATCATTTTACATCTCTAAGTAATAAATATCCTTATCTAACTTACTCGCTAATATTTGGCTGTTTGGTTTATCGTCTTGTGACTCGTCTTACCAGATTGCTTTCTTTATAAAAGATATTTATTTTCGGTTATTATATGATCTTTTTTGGTATTGTAGTTATTGTTAAGGGGTTACCCCCACTTGCGATTTTGAAAAAATCGATTTTTTTTATTGCATTTTTTGAAGTATAAGTATCTGAGAATATGTCCTGAAAATTTCAAGTCGTAGTAGATGACTCTATGTAAGTTTACAAAAAAAAATATTTTCTTCGTGTAAACTGAAATTGAAACTTTAAACGCGTTTTTCTCAAAATGGCATTTCTGAAGTCGGTGACCAAGATTAGTCGAACACTAATGAACCGATCTTCTTGAAATTTTGCAGGTTTATTTAATACATAAAAATGTAGTCTTTAATCGTTCGATTTTTTTTTTCGAAAAAAAAATGGCCTTTTTATAGCCAAAAAACGACCGTTTTTTTTCGTTAAAATCAAACCATTAACTTTGACTGTCCGCCATTTTGTGAAAAATGAATATTTTTTAAAATCCTTCGATTAAAGACTAGTTTATACTTATATTTGACTAAATCCATCCCCATTTTTTTTTCACATGATCCACTTCGCCGCAATGTTGGTCACCGCAAACCGTGTATATAAAAACATTATTTCATTGACGGCCATTTGCCACTAAACAATGTAATATTTTTCAATAAAAAAATTACTGAAAGTTCTTCAAGATGTGTTCTTTAAGATGGTATATTGATCGATTAAATAAGTTTTGTAGTTTTCTTTAAAAAAATTCATGAAAAAGGCCTTTTTTGCGCTACAAGTGGGGGTAACGCCTTAAGTTGTCTCTTTATTGTTGAGTTGCCTGTACACAGTTTGAACTAAATACGGTCTATCTGAGAGGGACCGCTGACCACCCTGATGTTAGAGTTCTACGCCTAGGTCTCTGGAACACTTGAAAAACGACAAAAAAAACGGAAACGATTGCCGGACCTTGACGTTTGATAATAGTAAATGCAAGGTGGAGAGGGCACGTCAGAATTTATTATCGTTCCGGAAAAGAGACGAGGAGTCGCCTCTCGCGATGCACTTATACATGCATCGTGGCGTGCTACTATATGGCCGTTGGTGTAGGGGCGGGACGCGTGCCGGAAGTCTCGGTGAGGCGCAGCTTGAAAAATTACGTATCGGACGCGCGCGTCCTTCCCGACTCTCTCATCTCGCTGTCACGATGGGTATGTGCGCGAAAAAATCGTGGTTATGCATAACCGCCTCGAGTTTGGAGCTGTCGACGAGCCGATGCAGCGGCCACGTCATTTTGTAATTTGGTAGTTGTCCCGAAGGCTCTCGTCGAGAGTAAATACGATCAATGAGAATTAAACGGAACAAAAAAAAAATATTTGGTCGCAACGCGAGGAACGATTGCTCGGAGGTACCTTGCAATCAAAGTCCGCGCGCTGTTTTCGAATCGCGATCGATCGATAATCAATTTACATCTTTTTTCATCGGTATGTATACACAGGGTGGCCCGAAAAGTAACGTGCAAAAGGGCAATCTAGATGCATCTTATCTATCTAGATACCTATTCGAATTACTCCCGTGTATGTTCTAGGATATTTTTTAATTTTCAAGAAAAAAACATTTTTTTCCGCGTTTTCCGGTAGCATAGGTTTTCATGTTTTTTCTGTTTTCTGTATGTACTTTTGTTTTAGAATTTTTTTAAAGCGATTGGGAGCCGTTTGAACTGGTAGGTATAAGTCTTTTTTTTAGATGTCAACTTTGGCGACTGTTCCTCTCAGACCTATTTTTTTATTTGGATCAAAATCTGAAGAATTTAGGGTAGTGTCCAGTTGATCATTTATTTGTCGCTTAACAGCGCAGTCCACAATGATAACACGAGTAAGAAAAATAGTGAAGACAGTACACACACAGAAGGGACAAATGAAGAAATGATTTTGTATCGAAGGCTAAAAAAGATCGTAGACCATAAATCGGATGACTCGGATAGGTATTGTTACAAGGAATCTAGAATTTTCTTTGCGACGTCACTTTTCGGCTCACCCTGTATATGGGTAGGGAAAGGTGATTTCGAAAACATTCGACTTCGAGTATCGTCCTGATCAGCCAAAACTTCTCATATTCACCATCATCTCAGCTCCCCCCCGCCGCTCCCTCTGAGTAGAAATGTTTTGGGGAGTCTCCAGATCCTACCACATCCCTATGAGGATTTGATAGGGACGCCGCATCTAGGGAGTCTACATTAGAATTCCAAGCTATTTACCGATTTACGTTGGTTGACAACTTTTTATTTGAAATTCACAACCGGTATTGGTTGGATCGCCAAAAAAAAATCCTTTCGTAATCCCGTGCAGAAATTTGTTGGGGAGTCCCACGATGCACCCACATCTCTATAGGAATTTGTTAGGGACACCTCATAGGGATCCAATCGGATTCTGCATTGTTCCCTGATGAGCGCCGTTTCAGAATTACCACGTTTGAATCGAAAATATGTGAAACGGCACGAGAAAAAACTCGGCGTGTTGAAAAATAACCTACACGCTTTGTGAGCATGTACGTGTGTGGTGATATGTCAAAGTGCAGTAAAATAAATAACAAACGATAATCACGGTGGATATTGAGTGGTGTGATACAAATTGATTTTTGAGATATATTTTTTTAAGGGGTCACTCTAGAATTTTCGAAAAATCGATTTTTTTTAATGGTCCCCTAAAACCTCAAAAATGATGTCCCAGAAGATTATGGCCAGGAAAAATCTTTAAGTACTCGTTTGTCGAATTTCAGTACAAGGCCGCCTGGTCCGCAGCGAGCGGACTCAAAACTTCAAACGCGTTTATCTCAAAACTGCATTTTTTAAGTCGGCCGGAAACATAACTCAGACAATTTTCAACCCATTCACTTGAAATGTTGAATATATATCTTGAAAAATACATTATCTATGGTAGTACGTAGGTTTTTTTTATATTGCATAGTTCATTTGTTATCAACAATTATCTGACGATTTTTTAGGCAAATTTTTCCCTTCCCACTTTAGAAGTGCGCCATTCAGCCAAAAACCAATATATCGAAAAAATCCTACGTACTTCTATAGTAGTTATTTTCTATAATCGGAAAAAATCATTCGCTTATTATAATTCAAAAATTATAGGAGTTGTTTGTCCGGCCGTGAACCCTGGAAAAACGGAGACGTCATCGCGCAAACGCTGCACAGCCGCCACTTTGAAATCAAACGCTTCAAAAAAATTATTGTATACAGTCACTGATATGTATGATAAACACCCTTTTTTGTAATCTCGATTTATTTTGTAGTTTTTCTGAAAAAAAATCCCCAAAAAGTCTATTTTTTCGGCCTCTAGAGTGGCCTAAGGGCTTAAGCGATTTATACTTCTTTTAACCCTTAGTAGTCATACTTAGCTAGAATCACGTTATAGTCAGACTGGGTCCCTGGGACCCAAGCGTTTTTAAATTGTTATAAATATTGAAATAATGCATTGAACGATATGAAAAAAAGTGAGGTCTAATTTGAACCTTGTTTAATACAAGCATATTGGTTAGAAATAAAAAATTAAATTTTAAATAAGCAAAAAAATTATGCAAAAAAGGTGTCAAATGACTTTTTTTACAAAAATTGCTGTAACTTTTGTAATTATTGACAAAAAGTATATTTATTTCATCCAACGCAGGTGCGATTTAGAAGGAAAGAATGAAACGCTTACGCATATGAAAAAATTTATGTTTTATTGGAAACCAAAAGTTGTACGGCATCAAAATAGTTTGTTTGGGTCCCGTGGACCCAGTGTGACTATTAAGGGTTAACCCTATGTAGACACACTGGGTCATTTTGACCCGGACGAATTTGAAATGAGAAGCCCACTTACCCAAAATTGAAAGTTTTCAAGAATGTTTACAACAATTCAATTCTATACTTCCCGAATTTCAATTATGCAGACATATTGAGAAATGTTTAGAGTGTAACCATGTTTTTTTTTTCAATAAAAACCGACCAACGGTTTGTTACTGGCAGATGGATGAAGTAGTATCCGGGTCAAATTGATCCACTGTCTCAAAATCGTGGACAAATATAAGTGTGTCAACGAAGGGTTAAGATAAAATACATACTTTTTAAGATCCACGCTTTTTGTATATCGATATATTCCGTTTAGAAAATTTAACGTACAGAATGCGATGGGATCCATTAAGAACCGTATCGGATACTGTACGATAATGTGGGAACGCTTTAGGATTCACATTGGATTCCAATGGGGAATCCCGATTAAAATCCAATATACGAGCGTGACGTTTTAGTATAGGAATCCAATGCGATAATCCTTTGGATCTCAACCGGGAAGTAAGGGCGAGCATGGGAATCCAATTGGATCCCTATGACAATTTCTGCGCGGGCCAATGCCTTCGAAATCACGTTTGGATGAATGGAAACATATGAATCGAAGTTCGCTTCAAGCAGTTCTCTGCTTGAAATGAACTTTCTCCCCTCAAACTCCACGGGTTGGTAAAACAAATCTCGAAGACTATTCTCAAAACAGCCAGATGTGCTGCTGATAGCCAACATTATACAGATATAATGACTTAAAAATGCCATATATATATATATATATATATATATATATATATATATATATATATATATATATATATATATATATATATATATATTCGTGTCTCACAACTGTAACAAAAACGAAAGAGAGAACCAGAACAAGAGAGCCAGAGAACGAAACAGTGGTAGAGAATGCTAACTTCTTAATTATTCACCAGCCACTTCGGGTCTTTTTTCGAAAATGATCGATGACTCTCATCCGCAGACAGCCACCTCTTGTGTGAGTTCTTACGTTTGTTTTTTTTTTCTTCTTTTTATTCTTTCACGATTCTATCTCGGCCTTTCCGCGTTGAGAAGCGCGCGATCGCGTAACATGGATTTATCTTTATGCGAGGGGGGGCGTAACGAGAAAGTGCGAAAAGAAACTCTACGCCGTGTGCAAATACGGGACCATCGAGGGCGTGTTCGCCGAGGGAAAGGGCTGAAACGGAACGGAGCATCAAACGCAGAGGCATAACATTTTGGTATTTATGATTGCAAAAAAAGAAGGTATATGCACACACATCGTCCACGAAATGTCGACAAGAAATTTGCAAGTATTAAAACGTCCCGAGACCGATATGCAGGATGAAGAATGGCAAGGAAAAATTCACCGCGAGATATATCGATGCGCGCTCTTGTGTGGAAAGCTCCGCGCATTACTCATCCGGTTATTAATCGGCTTACCTCTTTCGTAATTTGACCAGTCCGCGGCTCATAAATTTGTCAATTTATTGGGAAATAGATAAGGCATGATGTTTACTCGTGCAATACATATGTATGTATGTTGTACGGCTGGAACGTTGCTTTTTCTGATCGGTCGCGCAATTTTTTGCGAGATAACTTCTTGGTCGATAATTCATGACGGTCAATCACGAGCGATTATTTTTTTCAATTTTTATATGTTCCTGAAACCACGGCTTGTTGGGATATTTTTTTTACGTACCCATTACCGTATTTTTTGTACTTTGGTAAACGAACAAAATGTAGCAGGATATTCAATCAAAATTAATTACAATACAGTAAAAATGTGGGCGATTTAATAAAAGTATATTATATTGGCGTAACTAAAGTATCACATCGTTGAAATGCGATGAGAATTACTTTGCAATTTTTTTAGTTCCTCTATTTTTCACACTGTGAGAAATTATTGCGTTTGCAGTTTTGACCTGTGAATTCTCGACGAAGATTAAAAAAAAAACTGTCAAGAGTTTTTTCGGGTAGTCCAAATAGCTCGAAGAACAACTTCTGTCATTTGAATAAGCAAATTTGCATGGCATTCTTTAGTTTGCATCACTGGGGTGCGGTTTTTTTTTAGTTCTTTCTTTTCCTCCATTTTTACTGTTATCCGAATTTTTTTTCGACGGTTCCAAGCTGATGACATTAACGTTTGCAGACTTGGAATGCAACGAAATTCATTTCATCTTGTCAATCATCATTTTTCCTCATCTCGTTATTTTCATCGACATCCAAAATCGTTTTTGCTGATTTGGGTGATCGATCCCGAATGCGGATTCTCTAAAACATCTGAGTGATTTTCGCAGCCTGAATCCGTCAGTAATGCTAATGATTCGAACATGATATATTTTCGTTGCGTTCCAAGGATGCAGACTTCAGTGTCGTTTTAGGTTGTAGCTCTCCGATTAGGATTTCGAAAATAATTGAGCAATCGCCTTTGACGTGCCAAAAAGAATTGGCAATAACAAAAAAGTATTTTCTTTGCGTCCAAACGATGGCACTCCATTTTCTGTCGTTGACTCATTGAATGAAGATCACCCAATTCGCTTGAACATCCTCGCCGACCAAATTGCCATCACTCATCTAGTATATGCGTGTGATTCAGTATCACCGTAAATTCAGAAACTCGGTTCCTGCAGGTGGGCGCCGTACAGAGACAAAAGGAAACATGGAAACAAAGTATCATCTACCGGGAAAGGCACCTCGGTGTATGTACACAGGTTGGATTTTATCTATTTCTCTCGAGTACGGAGATTCAAAGTACACAATAGTGCGCGGTATGTGTGTATGCAATGGCGAAGGATCGCGCAACACGCTGAACAATGGCCGAGCACGCCCGTACCGTATTATTATTCGGTTATTAATCAAGCTTTCTTACGGCCACACCTGTCAGGCTCCGGTAGCGAAAAAAAATTCTCTTTTTGCCAAGCCGTCTCCTTCGACTTCACGGCATCAAGAATCTCAAGGCACTTCCAGCGCTCACCACGTAAAGCGTGCGAAAAAAATTTACCGCTTGATTTTTTTAGATGTCTGTATTGATTGTACGACATAACTGTCAACTACGTTTCTCGTTATTGTCGTCACTCGCGATCATCACAGCCTTCAACTTCACATCTTCTTGTGCTTGTTGAGTCTTATACCGCGACAACGATTTGAATATTGTTTCTGGGCAAAATTCGTTTTAAGTTATGCGGAACAGCATAATGTGTGTATATATATATAAGTAAATTAATACGTGAACGGTAAAAGTCCAAGGATAGGATCGTAGAAGCCGAAAAGGGCATGCCAAGAAAAATTGAAAATACAGATTATTTGTAAATATTTAACATTTTTTTATATATGGTTTTTAATATCAATGTTTCGAAATATATATGTTACCAGAAATGTAAATATAAAATACAGGTATTATACATTATCCCTAGGAAATTTATAAAATGCCAAGCTAATTTAGAAAAAGTGTGAATTTTTTTATCAATACATATAATCCCTAGGAGATGTATACAATCCCTAGGTATGTTATAAATTCACTAACGGGTTTCAGGAAGTGTGTGAAATAGCTAAACACCGGTAGGTTTGTTTGGGTTTGGTTGGCCCAAACAAACACACAAACATTTTGATGAAGCACAACCTTTCTTGCAACTGCACTTTTTGAATCCTTGGCCGGTCCCAGTTGATTGTAAACCCAAACAAAACAAAACTTCGTTAAGAGATCTTGATAAATAAGTATGCATCTGAAGTCACCGTCGGGCTGCGACTGAAAATCTATCAAGTAGGGCTGCCACCGGGAGGGAGTTGACCTCAGACGCTAGAATAGGCTTCACAACAATGCCTCTTTAGTATTGCTTATACAATACTAAAGATTCGGAAATATATACAATTCCTATGGAATGTTTATAGTCTGATTAGTTTAACATATCCTGAGCATTTTAGGTAGTATATATATTTTCTAGGAATCATACATAATGCCGAGTTCAATACATTTCCGGAAACACATATATCAAATTGTTATCTCACATTTTTCGAGAAGAGCAAACCAACGAAAATTAAACGATTAAACGAGCTTACCCGCAAGTGAAGTTCTACCGTAATCGCATGCAGCGCCTCTTTCGAACAGATCACCCAGTAGTACCCTCACGTTATGTCGTTGTCACCACATGTTTATAGCCAGCTTGAAACTTTTTTCTCGTTACCGCGATGACCGCGTGTTGTGACGTATTCTTCTTTACTTCAAAGCTCTACCATTATGTCCACGGGGATATCGGAGCTGTGGGGACTTTGGGTGAAAAATAATTTGAAACCCTCGATATTAACGTGGCCTTGAAGGTTCAAATTGGCCTTTCTTTCCATCAGTGACAAAGCCTAAACTCTTCCAATACAAAAGGAGTCGTTTCCAGACTTTGGTAAGAATTTCCGATTAAAAGTAGATCGTCCGAGTATTTTACAGAAACTATGGGTCTTATAATCTTGGTAAATATAAAGGGTGCTATGTTCAAACCAAACGGTAAGCAACAAAACTCAAAAAGATCCTCCCCAAAGTAAAACAGCAAGAATTTTCTATGCGATATTTTGATTGGAACGGCGTAGTATGCGTCTGTTAGACCCAGGGTTCTAAAGACGAAAAACGAAAAACACCCCTATTTTCGAGGGTGCGTTTTACCCCTTAAAACCGCTTTTCCACCGATAAAAAAATGTGTCTCTTAGTTTTTGATACTTTCCCACATAAAAAAAGTTTCAACAAAATCGCAGGAGGACACCAAAGTGATGTTCCTGGTGACATCTGTACTCCTATATGACCAGCGAAGGTCACTGGGAGCCGATCTTTGGTAGGTACCTGGTTTAAGAGGCAATTCTACACCAGATATCCAGTTCAAAATGACCGAGTCCGACGTAATGAGTGTCTATCTTTTTTGGAAATATTTAAGGCTACCCACCACGGTATTTACGGGATCTAGTATCGTTTCTCTCGTAAGTGATAGTGGCGTTTGGGTTCTGGCTTCCCGAAACCCGAGTTTCGCGGATTCGAGGTCTTTTTGGGTCAGTCCGTCGTCCTTGGCCGAGTTTTGTATGCCTGTTGACGGTACGGACTCTTGAGGTTTTTTTAATGATTCGTTGAACGTCGGCTTCGGTGGCGCCTTGCTTGAGTCCTTTAACGCACGCTCTAAGCTTTTAGCCGTCTTGAGGTTTTCTTCTAGTTGATTTCGAATAGCCATTCGTCAAGTACTGTGGCATTGAGAGTGTACTTAACCGCCGAATTGAGGTTAGGAAGAATGAGGGCTTTTCTAGTGAGTTTGCTCTCGTTGCATATCTACCAGCAGCCTGTCCATGTCACTGAATCTTCCCAGGGGTATGAAAATATCGAGTATCTGTCCTTTTACCAACTCCGAAAGGGCTGTTCCCAAAACGGCGAAGCAAATTGACACCTTATCTTATTTGGCGACCAAGCGAGAGTCTCTGCTGCAAACTGGTTCCTGGAGAGATGCTTTTACTTCTGGATTTCACTTCGGCGGATTTATACACGTACAATTTTCTGGTCTACCGTACTTCTTTAATAACGAGCATCTCTCTTCCTTCGGAAGTCCGGCTCTAAAGAGATCGAGGCCTCGGGCCTGGTCCGGTACGTATTTCCGACCGGCATATTTCTCGCATACGAGAAGTAAATCTATCTAATGAATTTACGTATAATTTCAGGCACAGTACACGTCGCGGCCTGGTCATCGCATGTGTGTAAAGGGTTTCTATTCCTGACGCCTGACACAAATCGTAAGCTTACCTCGATGCGAACATCTTAAAATCTTTGTCTGTTCTCCGACTTGTTTTTCCAATGGCCGACTCGTTTCTTCCAACGGTCTTCTTTTCCTTCCTCCTCTGAAGAGGAACGATGTTTTTCTCTCTTACCCATCCTTGGTGGATATGTTTTTTTTAAATGCATATGGCTTTTTTGACACAAAGATAAGGAATGAAGAATACGCCACAACACGCGGTCGTTGTGGTAACAACAGAAAGTCTTAAGATGGCTATAAACATGCGGTGACGTCTACACGAAGTGAGGGTACTACTAGGCGATGACGAGGAAGAGGCGCGGAATACAATTGTTACTTCCCATTTTTCGAAGAATATAAATATAGTATAAATCATTGTTAAATATATTTTTAAATATGAATCATCGTTGTATCCAATTTTCCTTGGCATGCTCTATCTAGTTTTGACTGCCCCATTCCTCTGACTGTGCTCCCCTGGTGTCACTTCACTTATTCAAGTTCCTAATCATCTTATCCCAATTCCTTTCTTTCCTCCTATCCTTGCCACAGCCATGATGTCAACATCTGCATCGTTGGAATCCAACGGAAATACATTTTTTTCTAAATCATTAACCCTTGATCATCCCAATTTTTTGGCAGTTCTGGCTACGAGAATCGCGTGTAAGTCGTTCGGGATAATTTCTACATTTTACAACCTAAAGGCTGCAAACAAAGAATTCAAGCGATAAGAAAGTTAAAAAAATCGTTGCGCGCCAACGATGCAAACTTCAAGAGGATCTCATAGCCCCTTTCTTTCCTAATGCCCAACTGTATCACATTTGTACGAGGACACAGGGAAACTGTTTAAAACCCACGCCGGAGCTGCTTACTGGCCTTTAGCTGCGGTTACCCATGCAAGTATTGGCCATTTAACGCTCCTCGTATCTGAACACCGTCGTTAACATTTATGAAAATACTGAATTTCCCTCTAATTACAGCAAAAATCGAATGATTTCCTCGCACTACGCGTGCTTTCGGGCAGATGGCCTTTGACGCTTTGCCTTAACGGGTTACCTATGCCTTGTTGTAACATTCGAAACCAGCTCATTTTTGAGATTTTTTATAAGAAAATCGTGATGATAAGTTTCTACAAGATTGTGTATTTGAAAAAGTATCTTCTGGGGAACACTCTGTAATTTTTTGTGTAAAAATATTCAAATATAGATTTGTGAGCAATACCCTTTTGAACCAGTTTATCTAATATAAAAAAATCAGACTTCGTTAGTAAATATACCAATAAGTTTATGCGATGATTAATCGAAGTTATTTCCGAAATATCAAGTTTGAGTCTTGATTTTTGCACAAAATGAGAATTTTTCGTTCATCGCATCGAAAGTATACATCGGGAAAAAAAATCCTTTGATCCAAGAGTATATTTCGACATCTAGAAAGTAGTAGTTTTCGAAATATTTCGCTCACTGACGTTGAAAACCTACTTTTGAGAAAAAAACGAGCTTAACGTTTCGAACGACGCTCCAGCGTTTAGACGGATGTTGACATAAGTCTCTCAATTTTGAATCGATCACCTCGAAATTCTCAGGGCCATTTGTAAGATGATATACTGTAAAAATATATAAATCTCGAAAAGAGTGATTTTTCGACTTTTACAACCAGGCATCACCACTTAAGGGGCTACACCAGTGTGACACTTCCAAAAAATCGATTTTTTCACCTCTTTCGACAGTTTATACTTTCAAGAATATCATTCTCATTTATATCAATATCATTTCATCTTGCAAAAATCGATAGTTAAATCTTTAAACGCGTTTTTTCTCGAATTGAGATTTTTCAAACTTGCTGACATTGTAATTCGAAGAGCAATTATCCGATTGACTTGAAATTTGAACTGAGTACTCTTGAATATATTCCGTCTACAATGACGTAAAATATTTTTGATTGAATGAGAATTGACGATTTGGCATTGAAAAAAACGGCCATTTTATAGGCAAGAAAACATACTTTTTTCATAACTACGCCATTTTTTTAGATTTTGATATTTTTCGAAAATCCACGTCTTGGTACAGGAAATACCTTCCAGTTTAACGACATTTTTTCCTTTTTCGGTTTCAGCTACTCAATCGGCCGGAATCACGTCGGCAGTGGAGGAACTTTTTGGCGTCTCCGAAGGCAGCGCATAAGTCGCTTGGATCTCAATATTTTTCTATCAAAAAATTATGTAATATAGGTCAAATATAATCAAATATATTCTTAATTTTCCGAAAAATTTAATTGCGTACGTTTCTTACAAAAAATACCCGAAAATCACTAAAATTTTCAGCGTTCACACTGGTATAGCTCCTTAACGGCGCAAAAATAAGTTTTCCCCCGATAAACAGCCTAGTAGTCTCGTATAAGCGATCGTATAAGAGTTTAGTGATTTCGTGCAGCATCACAGGAGCGAAGGGTGCATACATTTTCCGTGTCTCTCCTTCTCTCTCGCGACAGACGAAGTTGGAAAACGTCCGCACCTTATACCCATGTATTTAATGTACGTATGGGCAAACGCACATGTGCATATGTATATCTATATACGGCAGCGCGCATTGCGTCTTTAAAGGTTAAAATAGGAATACTGTCGCATCGAAGAGGTGCGCGCGACACGGCGCGTAACGTCGAGGGAAATTTAGCGGAGGCAATGAGAGTGTTTTTTTTAAATTATTTCTTAAACAGGCGCGGAGAGATGCACTTTTCGTATATCGGGAGATGTTCGTGTGCAAGAGGAGGACGAGGCGGAGGAGCAGTGCGCGAACTCTCGACGCGCTTTACGATATTGCCTTACACCCGCGGGACTGCTAACTTCTCCTGACTTATCCAGAGAGGGTCCTCCTCTTCTTCCGCACCGAGACGGCGCGAGACACACACGGCGCACGCTCTCGCATCGCGCGCGTGGTTGACAGCGTGCGGTGTCATTAGAATTTTCATTGCCGCAATTACGGGTACGCGCACCGGGCACACGTGTAATTGGCCTCCCGTGGTGAGATTCCCTCGGCGACGGCCGGTATATACCTCGCGAAAGGGCAAGAATTTTCTCCGCTTGTGCGCGCCTTCAATGTGTGGCTTTGAACGTATTTTCTTCGCGGTGCCCCGCACGAGTCGGTCCCTCTTCGCTTCCTCTCTGCTTCTTCTCTCTCTCTGTCTCTCTTTCTATCTTCGTGCGCGTTTGTGTCAAGTGGAACAAGAAAGAGAGAGAGAGAGAGAGAGAGAGAGAGAGAGAAGGGAAATGATCCGCACTCGATTTTCTGTCAGATAGAGAGGGAGAAGGGTCACCAGAGAATTTCCTCGGTCAAAGAACCACCAACGGAGATTCGAGCTCGCGTCTTTCCCCGTATGAGCCGGGATCTCGACACAAGTTATCCACATAGCCGTTGGCCGCTACATTTCAGCATGTTTGTGCCGTTGTTTGCAACGAGCAAACGACTGCATGGGTGTGCGCGTATGTGTGGTTCTTGCGACGACACGAGCACTCATATTCCGTACTCTTTTTTCTTTCGTGTGGTAAAGGAACTCGTAAGAACGTAGGAAGAGAAACGGTTGAACTCATATTTGCGCAGAGCGAGAAAGAAAGGGGGAGAGAGACAGAGAGAGCAACAGAGAAAGCGAGAGCAAGAGAGAGAGCGAATATAGCTTGTGACAGCTTCCTCTCTCGTCATCTTCTTTCAGCATCTCTCTCTCTCTCTCTCTCTCTCTCTCTCTCTCTCTCTCTCTTTCTCGCTTACGTCATCTGCGCATTTATCGTAACATTAACTTAACAACGACCACAAACGAAGGTACGACCGACTGAGAGAGCCAAAGCTCAGGAGAAAACGAGCAAGAGAGAGGAGAGAGAGAGAGAGAGAGAGAGAGAGAGGCGAGGGAAACGTGGCACAAGCTCCAGGTGACATTAGTGACCACTAACGGCTTTTCCCGACAGTGATTAGACGAGATAGCAAAAGGTAGCTCTGCGCAATACCCACGCAATTTCATATATCAAACGTGCGCATTGCATTTTTAGTTAATCTGTCCTGGAAATGAGTTCGAATCTACATTATATACGACGGACAAATGAGCATGCATAATAACGAGCCTTTGATAACCGGGGGATTTTTTTCAACCATAAAGTACAGAGTCAGCAAGTATTATCATTTCCACGATGTTGCTGCGCTTTAGATGACACAGATTGCAAAGATCCCGTATACACCGAATCTTGGCAAGATGTATATGAATACAAAGTTGCACGCTGATCGAGTCATCAATGTTTTTGCAAAAGTCCATTCAAAAACATCCACGCAGCACTCCCTGATAAAAATATTAGTCGCTCGATTAATATGGTTTAAATACTCTTAAGGATGACCATACCAGGCCAACAGTCGATATAGGGGCTTTGGGCTCGATGAAAAAAAGTATTTTATTAAAAACTAATCTCCCGAAAAAATCCCAAAAGAAAGATCAATAACTTTTTAAAAATCAATACCCAATGGCGGCACGCTTGTGCACTGGAATTTTTTAATTTTCTGGATTAAACCTCAAGTGAAATACCGAAGTTTTTTTTTAAATCTGGACTTAACACACTGGAGACGCAGAACCGATGTTTTTAAATATTAATATGCGAAGAAACATAAACCCGGCCAATTCCATCGCTACTTAGCGAAAAAAGGTCGTTTTATCAAAAGTTAATAGCATAAAGATTTTCTGATGTATCGTCAAAATCACTGGTAATTCTCCCGTGTTTTATATCTACAATAAGAAACATTTTGATATTTTTTTCCACGGACAATTTTAACAATAGGAAAAATGCCACTACTGATTTGTCCATTGTGAAGAAATATGTTGATGAAACCCAATTGAGGTTTCAATTAGTTCGTATGTTCCAACGTCTAACCTTGCGGATTTTTACGTACAACCCTCCCCAATTGAACCCTTTCCTATCACTCGCTACCTAACTTCACTTGCGTCCATGGTCACTAATCTAACCACTAATCTAACCTAACTTCCGTTGCGTGCACAGTCGTCTTAAGACGGAATGACACCTCATCGCGGTCGGTATGGTGGAGCAATTGTAGATACCCAAAAATCTCTGAAACGGCTCTTCAGATCCCGTCGAAACTTTGCCAAACGACGTCAAATAGATAGACGAACAGCTGTCTGCCCCTCAAATTTTCTGAATTTGAGAAAAAAAAACGTAGATCGGGTTATCATAAGCCAATCTACGGTTTTTTTCTCAAATTCAGAAAATTTGAGGGGCAGACAGCTGTTCGTCTATCCATTTGACGTCGTTTGGCAAAGTTTCGACGGGATCTGAAGAGCCGTTTCAGAGATTTTTGGGTATCTACAATTGCTCTACCATACCGACCGCGATGAGGTGTCATTCCGTCTTAAGCTACACTATACTGCATATGCCGAGGGTACGGGGAAACTGTGGAAAACCCGTACCGGTATAGACGGCCCTATGTTCTTCTGATTCTCTGGTGCACAGACGTTAACTCAAGTTTCTACACCACGGTATCAGAAGTATTAGCTGGTTGATGCGCCAGCCGGTGCACAACTAAGCAGTCACTGCTCCGAGTATTGGCCACGCACAATGCTGCTTAACTCGAAGTACAACCAGAGCCGAACCCCGACCGCCCATCCACCAATGTCGGTCATTGCAAAAAAAAACAATGTTTAATCCATATTACGCCTATACAGTTTGAGGAACCAGGCCTACATTTTGAATAGAATTGATTAATTTCTTCGAAATCGACTTCAAGCTTTTCCATACGGGATTCGACCTGACATCGTGGTGCTACTGATCAACTTTGGATGAGTAGCCCAATCCGACGATTCTCGTCTATTCGATGTTTCCAGATCGAAGTTGATAAATATTCGGCAAGTTTGATGGATCACTATGACATTGGTGATGCCCTGGTTGCAACGGTGTGTTGTATCACAATGCAGCTCCGCCGGTCTGACGGCCGGCTGCGACAGAGGTAAAGAGAGCGGATAGTCGGTACTGGTCGCATTGTTCTCTCGGAGCGATGCCGGCGTCGCAGTCGCGAGATGAGTGGCAGGATCGGACAACCGAGCCGCACAAGCCAACTCATATTTTCCTCGTGCATTACAAGAGCTATAATGCACAGGCTATAGAGAGGCGCAGCATCAGCAACGGCAGCAGGAGCAGCGGCAGCAGAAGGCGAAGCAAAAGCAGAAGCAAAAGTGTACGGGAGACCGGTGGAGTGCGAGGCAAGTCCCAGAGCTCTCCTCGAGGACGGTGCAGATGCAAATGCTCGTCCCCGTACGTGCTCGTTTCGCGAGATTCCGTTTGTCGGCTGCCAGGATGAGTCTCAGCCATGGACCATTGAATTTATATTCCCAGATGAAAAGAGGAAACTCTGCATGCTCCGTAGCTGATCCCTTTTACCCTTCTGCCTTTCTCCACGTGTCCTTTTTTCGGAGGCGTTCTCCGTCTGCCACCATTTTTGCTCACGCACTTGCTCAGGCCGTTGCTGTTGCCACGATGGCAACCGGCACCCGATTCAATCGATTTCACAGTACCGAGCCGCTCTATCATCAGAAAAGGCTGAAGGCACGCGGAGCATCGCTGATTTCGAAACAAATAATAATGAGGCACTCTCGAAGGTGCGTTAAACGCACTCGCATAATTTATAAATCATAAGCGTTATGTCACCGTTCCGCCATCAACGCCGACTTGCATAGGCTAACTCTAGGCCGCCGCGGCGATATCACACGGACGCTAAATTACAGTGAATTCAATGACAAATAGAGCTGCCTTTAGGAGACCAGGAATGAATGCGCTTCCGCGGCAAAGGTGCGGACTGGCTTCCTCGTTTGTTCTACCACTGTTCTGTCTATGCGATGATAAACGCGACCACTAGGGGCACTGGGATCTTTGGGCGCCGACTCACAGGCGCCTCCGATCCCACCATGATGTATAGCTTGAACATGCTCGAGCAAAAATCTAGCGGCAAACTTTTGTGGCAATTGCAGAAGTCCAGTTATCCGCAACATTACGATGCAACGCTTGATTCACTTATCTAGACAGCAAGCACTAGAGGCAGGAAGACGAACAATCCAAAATCTCTGCACCTGTGATTCTTGCTAAGACGTAGACGTAGCGGCTAAGGGTGATCACTAATTGTCCTAGAAGACCGATCTCCATATACATCAAAGATCCTAGCGGACTTTGGATATCTCCCATGCTGAGCAGCGTTGGGCTCTAGAATGGGTGGCCGCTTAGCTCACTGGTTCGTCTGTAGAGCAGTAGGCATTTCCACCGAGTCTTCCTTTTCAGTTTCCCCGTGCCCTCTGGCAAATCAAATACAGTGATTCATCAGGAAACGCTTCTCAGGAACTGCAAATACTACCGCGACAAGTGTGGCATAAAAGTGAAAGGGATGGGATCGTAAAAGCCCGCAAGGACACACGGATGAGAAACAGAGAAGCAAAAAAAGTATAATATTCACATCAATTTTCTCGGCATTCGACTTCCATGGTAACAAAGACGATTATTCAGCAGTGAGTCAGCGATATCTCCATAATCGTTAGGGTATCACGAGAGCAAGGATTATTAGTCTACGATTGGCGAGTTACATTCACGATACAAATACGCGGCCACGTTTTCCTCTCGGCCATTCTCTGTCATTATATTCACGGGACGGTCCGCGAACAGCCCGACAGTTAGTGATATTTCCATAATATTGTGACGACGTGCACGGATTTAACGTACGACATGTATACGCTGTGTTGCCACGAAAGGCCGAAGTAGATGAAGAAGAATAAGAAGAGCAGCGCATAGTTAGCGGCACGAGTTAACATGTGACGCAGGTAGAATACTAAAGTTTTCCATGGGAGAGCCAAGAAAGAGAGGGAGAGAGAATAAGGCGAGGCAAGTAGTGGATCAACAACGAGACTCGTACCACTGTATCCCCCCCCCCGCTCACTCGGTGCATTCTGACTGCACTATGCACTCCGCGAAGGACTCCAAGAGCCGCTCCCGCTCGACGCTCCATATAGCTCTGATTTGCCCGTTCGTTACGCCAAGGAACGTAGGGAGAGAACTTCGTTCTTTCGCTGGGTGCATCGTTCTCCCATTTCAAACGAACACACACACACATACATAGACAGCACTTGAGAGAACTCGCGCATCGATGAGAACGAGCTGAATGGTTGATAGCTTACGAATAGGTATAACGATCGAATCGCATCGTCTAGAGGCTCTGCGCCCACGCATCCGGACGGAGATTCTCATTTTGTTGCTCGTATATGGAGTCTATCGATAAAACCCAACGAAGCAGGATATGCCCCTGCAAGGATTATCGACATTGCGGGGCTATCACGTTCCTGGCCCAACACAGGTGCAGTCGCGATATCTTCGACGAGGATTAAGCGCCAGCGGCTACCCGACCACCTTCTCCATGCCGAACCGATACATTCCGGCAGACCCGGCAAAGATCTTGCCTGATTCCCCGGAGTAGGACGATAGAGAGACGAGAGAAAGATCCCAACGGGGAATTTGGATTTATTCCTCCAAGCATACGCCGACGACAACGCCGTGTACCGGAGAAACACAACGCGGATAATCCGAAGGGGGCCGTTAATCAGAACGGTACAACCACGGGCGCGTGTACCCTGCACAATGCAACGAAACGTATGGCGAAGAAAAGGCAGGCGACGGGGGAGACCAGATGAATCTCTTAGCTACTGGCGCACACCACCATGCTCGCGGAAAAAGCCCGCTGTGGAACTCTTTTCGCAATTATTCTGTGGTCTCGAATCTGGCGGGTTGAAATGATTCTCATCAGGGCTGTAGCATGATGCTGGGTTGGCGATTCCCTCTTTTGGGACTTTGGAACGTTTTTTTGGTAAGGAGTAGCTTTTGAACGCGACCTCGCTTGCTTTTATGGCGGGAATTCGTTTGAGTGTATGGCGGGAGTGGATTCTGGGAGCATATGAAGTTTTGCATATGAAGGTTTCATGAAAAATCCGTTTTCTATTTATTTATAACAAAAATGGTCGTGTTTATCGATTGCTGATTGAAAATAAATCATCCTAGATTTAAAAAATCGAACGCATTTAGGTTTTGCGTGAAATTTTCTTGTGCTTGGACAAAGCAGTTAATGAAATACTGATTTTTTTTTATTGTCGCAGTCCAAAGTGAATGTATCGACTTTCGGTGAAAAAATGCTCTATTTTCGTTAATAAAAAAAATCTGTGTATCGACAAAAACCATTGTTCAAGCACTGTTTTTCGATGTGTAAACGAAGCTCGTAAAATTTGAAGTTGATCGATGCAGTGATTTTTGAGATATCATGGTCGCTGATGGTGAGAAAATAATTTTCCAACAAGCACGTTTAAGGCTGCATACTTTCAAGAAATCTTGTCATGAAATTTGAACAAATCGCTAGTTTGGCGTTTTCTTAGAGTATAGACCCTTAAAAATACGTTTTCAAATGGAAATTTCGGACTTTCCTATATTTACGCCAACAAGCGAGACCAGAATAGGATCGACCGGTTGAAGTTACGAACTTCAGAAGCTTCTAATTCAGCTGGAACTGCTCGCAGGGAAGAACGAACTTCAGAAAATCATAATTTCGAAGTTAAGGAAGGCACCCCTTAACGAGGCAGGAATGGCCGATGAATATAAAGTATGACATGCCATTATACCACTTTAAACGCGTCTAAAACTTTAAACGCGTTTTTCTCGTAACTACCTTTTTCAACCTGGTTGACATAAGATCGCGAGTTCTATTTAACCGATTGACTTCAAATTTGGTATGGACTGTCAGTATATATCCCCCTATCTTCCCGATTGTGGACATTGCAAAACTATTATTATAACTATTTGAAAATATTGATAACTTTGAAAACAATAGGACGAAAAATTAACTTTTTTTACAGTCACCATTGAATGCTTTTTTTCATTTTGGTGCCTGTTATAATGATATTCTTTTATGATCGAAAATATTGGTTTTATTTCTGTTTCAGATAAACGGGAGCTTTGGAATCATGTCAACCGCCTCGACCCGTTCATTTCACGACCATGTCAAGAGGTCTCTAACTTTTTCAATTATTTTTTTCTGCAAATTTTTGTGTGAGTCCTTGAAACATTAATGAAAATACTGTAAAAAATGTACAGTAGAAATATTTTACTTTTTTATTCTATCAACCCAAAAAAAAAGCGCCCGAAATTGAGACAAATAGATAGAACAATACTGCCTTAAAGTTCGCCGGTTCGGGGAACCTACCTAAAAACGCCCATAGTTCACTCAATTTCGAACAGACCGAGTAGAAATCAGAGAATATTTTCGACTCTTCCAGAATCCGTCGAAGCCCAAAATTCGATATTTTCGAAAAATGTCAACAAGGTGGTAAGTCCCCGAGACCATCGAAATTTCCTTGCACGAAAAAATATCGCCCAGCACTTTCATCATCCGACGTGGTCTGTTCAGAAGTCTCTGTCGCCCGCCGTATACGAGGCTCAGCCCATGCGGCAGTCTCTCCGTTGTCACGGCATGCAGCCGAAGATTTCAGAAACTGCCGAGTCTCTCTGGGTGCAGCCGGTGCAGATATCTCTCCTCTCGCGGCTCTCCGGTTCGTTTATCATGTTGCACTCGCTGCTGTTGCGCATCTCGCATGTACACAAGTTGCGCAAGCGAAAAGTACGTGCAGCCATCACACGGCAACGTATGTATAAGTAAGCTCACGTGTGTACAGATATCTAAATATCGTACAAGAGTTAGCACAAGTTCGCGGATGAGAGGGATCGGTACCCCATAAGCCGAGGAGAGATGACGATGCTCGTGAATGCGAGCGGCAGGCAGGACTTGTATCTCTCTCGATTTTATAAGCGGCATGTAAGGAGCGGCGGGCAGAGGCGAATGCACTACTACTCTCCGGCAGAAGGATCAGTAGTAGTGTGTATCAGCGATGCTGGTGGTAGTGTGCGCTCGCGTGCCGTAAATTTTCGAGCTCGTGCGCGATCACCGTATGAGCTCGCAGGGTACGTGTGCCACGAGTTTGCACGAAGTGTGCCAGATATCTCTGGCAGCAGTTAAGCTCGTGGCGGGCCCTCTCGCAAAAGAATCCGGCGACTTGATGACGGTGGACTTATGTGTGTGTGTGTGTGTGTGCCATCCGTGATCTACCTCACCACCGAGTTTTAGCTTTCGATGATGGGCTCCTCGTCGCACATTGCTCGGCAGCGAAGGATCTGGCCGAAATCCATAGGGCGAGAGAGCAAGAGAGAAAGAGGCCGTCAGCAGCGCTCCTTCGCTATAGTCGGAGAAGATAAATAAATCGCGGCGAAGAAGAGGACGAAGAAAAAGACCGCCAGAAGGAAAGTCAGCGGAGGTAGTTTGCCCGTGCGCGAGCACGGCCTTCGACATTTAATCGAGCTCTTATTGCGAGATGAGACACGTTACCCCCGAGTACAGGCTTTTAGCGAAACGTCGGCGCGGCGTCGATCGTTGCACCGCCGGCGATCTCTTTGCCATATGGGATGCGCACGTGGATACTGTTACGCTGTAAAACGCGCGCGCCGCACCCAATTATTTATCCGTACGCCTGGATATATACGTTCATCATACCGAACGAAATGAAACTGCGAAATTGTAGCTAACTCATCGCGATGTCTTGGCGTGCTATATTACGTAGCTCTATGAGCTATGACCGACTAAACGCAGGGAGAAAGTTCCATTATAATTACTCGACGCGTCGACACACTCTCGCCGCCTTCCTCTCGAGCCCAGTAAGGAGCTTTCCATTAATTTTGTTCAATTGACGTGACGCGATGGGGATCGAGCGTCTGGTGTAGGGGAAGGAGGCCCAAAGCGAGCACCCGGCCTAAAACGGCCATCCTCCATAAGACTACCGTTTTCAAACTTACCGCGGTTTCGCGACGCGTGGACGGTGCCCCCTCCCGCCCGACTTGCCGAAGTTGTGGAGCTTAACCCTTTAACTGCCATTGTAGCAAATTTGCTATGTTCACTTCGACCCCGTCGATAAAAGCGTAAAGACGCTATAGCGGACAAGCTACTTCACAGTTCCATCAATCTATGCTAGATGCAGGTACAAATGCCGGGACAGCTTGAAATTCAAAAGTAAACATATGAATTATGTTAATATGGCAAAAATGTTGTCGTGAAAATTTACGACGCTTGCCCCAGCACTCGATCTGCTGCCCGTTTTTTGTCCTAAAAAGTAAATAACTGGATATTCTTGAAATATTTTTTGATAGCATTGTGTAAAGGAAGCTTAACTGGACGAATTAGGCTTTGAAGATTTTTTATTGAATTGGAATAATAATTCGAACCGAGCGGGTAGTAGCAAATTTGCTACAGTCCGAAAATACTACTTCCCAGGCCCTTATCGACAAAATTATGGTTGGACATTCATATCTAGCCCTTTTTTAGCTATACTACCAGAGGAAATGATTTTGAGTCATCGGGAAATAGGGGTGGCCGTTGTTCCGTTCACGGTCACAGTGCGACTTGACTTATTGATGCAAGTCAACCAGGGTCGTAAATCCTGATACCGAACGCGTGAGATTCGACACTGCAATCCCGTGATTGAACTCCCGCACCTCAAACTAATGTGGTGAAGGTGGTTAGTTGAAAACAATTGGAGATAAACTAAAAAACAATTTAATTTATTCACAATTATTTACATCGATCAGTTAAAGTACTGATCATTGATTCACGTTGTTTCCGCGTAGTAATGACGACGGTGTTGATAGAGTTATCTTATGGAGATGTTTGAGTAATTTGTTCGTGAGAGGCAAGAGTTCCGCACTGATTGGACTCTTGATGTTTCCTCTTCGAATGTTTGATGATTACTGTTGAAAAGAAGTTCGAGTCTTACATCCGTGGTTAGTGATGAGAGCTGTCTCACAAAACGGGGGATGCGATGCCACCCCTTGGAAGAACAACAACTAATTTCATTGGTCCAAAAATGTAGAAAAAGGAGTGGGTGGATTGTAGCTGTCACCAATCACGGATGAGAAGTGTGAGAATAGAAAATACTGGTCAGCCCTGTCGCACACGTGTTTTGACCAGCGGGGCATTCCAGTGACGAACTCTTTGGCGCGATGAAAAAACTTCCTCGCTAACTCTACCATCACGTGGACGCTTGGTAAATCCCTTTATTAGGGGTACATTGGTACGCCGATATGCGCAGTATGAACGTAGTCACGTATAAAGGCTTAGAAAAATAAAAGTAACATTTGCGAACCAAATGTTGAATTGCCCTGCACGTGGTTCACCGAGCGCGCGAGTCGTCGAGCAAACCCGTGCGTGGGCTATTGACCCTTTTTTATGGACTTCAGGTAAGAGAGAAATATTCTTCCCTGTTGTGCCTTGGGACGATGTGAACATTTATAATTATATAGAAAATTTTAACACTAGCTAAATTCTTATTTTCAATCAAATTAATAATAAACTGCTCGCTTGTTCCGTATGCGACGGAACAGACTCCCCCCTTGAGAGGGTACCGATCAAGTGCGATCACCATAATTACATTACAATTGAAGGTTATGCTTGAGTATAGTCTGTAGGTGAGTTCGCAATTGCGTTAATTGTCTCTAAATTGATTATTTGTGATTGTCACTGTCACTGTCACTGTCAGTTAGCCATGGCAGTGGTGCGAGCTTGCGAACATTCCTGTCGAAGATTCCCGTGGACGTTTTGACCTTGACTACTCTTACGATGCCATCTGAACCGGGTCGAGTCTCGATAACTCTTCCCATGAGCCATCGAAGAGGAGGTAGATGGTCTTCCTTGAGAAGTACGAGAGAGCCTTCTTGGATGCTGTGGGAGCCTCGAATCCATTTGTGGCGAATATTTAATTCGTTTAAATATTCCTTGTGCCACCTGGTCCAAAAATCCTGCTTCATCTTTTGTATGTGCTGCCATAATGATAGCCGATTGGATGGAATGTTGACGAAATTTGCTTCAGGTGCGCTCGTTAATGTATTGCCAATCAGAAAGTGACCAGGTGAGAGTGCAAGAGGATCGTTGGGATCTGATGAGATAGGAGTCAACGGGCGTGAATTAAGGATTGCTTCTACTTCTGTGACAAACGTATAAAGCTGCTCAAACGTGAGCAGTTGTTCGCCGACGACTCGTCTCAAATGATGTTTGAAAGACTTGACTGCAGCCTCCCATATTCCACCAAAGTTTGGTGATTGTGGTGGCATAAAATGCCACTTGATTCCGCGATCACTGCAGAAGGTGTGTGTCTTTTCCTTGTGTTCGTTGGAATGTAAATGTTGTACGATCTCCTTCATTTCGTTGTTGGCACCGACGAAGTTTGTGCCGTTATCAGAGTAGATATTTTGACATCTTGCTCTTCTCGAAATAAATCGTTTCAAAGCAGCGAGAAAGGCTTCAGTAGTCATGTCACTGACTAGCTCGAGATGCACGGCCTTGACTACGAGGCAGATGAAGATTGCAACGTACACCTTGATTCTTCCTCGGTTGCGATTCTTCTTTTCTTTGATGAAAAATGGACCACAGTAATCCACTCCTACGTTCAAAAATGGTCGAGCTTCGGTAATGCGAACTCTAGGTAGATTTCCCATTATGTAGCTTGTGGATGGAGGATTTGCCCTCGCGCAGGTCATACAGCCGCGGATCACCTTGCGAACTTGGTTTTTTCCGTCGATTATCCAGTATCGTTTTCTTAGAGAGTAGAGCGTAGTCTGTACGCCGGCATGATATGTGGAAATATGCTCATACCGGATAATGATAGTGGTTACGTGATGTGATCGTGGCAGAATCACGGGATGCTTCTCTGTAAACGGAAACTTGGAGTTCGTGAGTCGACCGCCGATTCGAATTATGCCCAAATTATCCAAGAATGGGGTTAATGAGACAAGCTTGCTCTTTGGGTCCACGGTCCCTTCTTCTTTCAAGTCTCTGAGCTCCTTGGGAAAGCCTTCTGCTTGAACAAGTTTTATGATGGTGACGTTTGCTGCTTCTAGTTCTTCGCACGTGAGGTGACCTTGTTTTGTCTGCGGCGCCTTGAACCTCCGGGCATATGCAATGAATCGCCGGAGCTTCACTATTGATGAATAGCGTGTAATGATATCGCTATGAATTGGTGTTGCAAGGCATTGGACCTTGCGCAGTCCGGGTAACTGGTCCACTGTTGGTACTCCGAGTTGTGGCCATGTAGATTCGTCTTGAGCAAGCCATTGCGGTCCATTTTTCCACATGAGGCTCGAGATATACTCCGACGGTTGTTGACCTCTTGAAATGAGATCTGCTGGGTTGTCGAGTGACCGGACGTGACGCCAATTACCAGCGTGTGTTTTTTCTTGGATGATGGACACCCGGTTAGCTACGAATGTCAAAAGTTGGTATGGCGGTGTATTGATCCAGTTGAGGACCGCCGTGTTATCGCACCAAAAAACTGTTTTGTGGATTTTGATGTTCAATGCTTGACGAACAGTGTCATAAAGTTTGGCCAGAAGCACACCTCCACATAGCTCCAGCTTTGGGATTGTCATGGGTGGAATGTGCTCGATTGCTGAGACTGCTTCTGGTGAACAGACTTCCTTGCTCGGCCCATCTTGCGCCCTTTTGAGCGGTGCGACACGAGATTTGGCGCAGAGGAGCGTTGTTGAGATGCTCCCATTGCTGTTGATGCCTCTGATATAAATGCAGGCTCCGTAGGCCTTTTCGCTAGCATCGCAGAATCCGTGCAGTTGAATTTCTTTGCATTGTGGGGTAATAATTCTTCTGCTGAACTCCAAGTTGTTGAGGAAACTCAATTGTGATGCGTAGTTGTTCCATTCGGTTTGTATTTCTGCCGGAATGGATTCGTCCCAATCGAGTTTCTCCCTCCACAGTCGTTGCATGATGAGCTTCGCCTGTGTCACCACTGGACCAAGCAGACCCAGCGGGTCGAATATTCTGGCGATATGCGACAGAATGGTTCTTTTCGTAATGCGATGATCTCGCGAGACAGGACTGACGGTGTAGATTATCGAGTCCTGTTCGGAGTTCCAATGCACGCCGAGAGTTTTGATAGTTTGGTCTTGCCGCGATTGTAGCTTGAGATTTACGCTACTGGATGGGAGACCTTGAAGGAGGCGTGGCTCGTTGGAAGCCCATTGTCGAAGGTTGAGACAGCCTCGTTGCAATAATGCGTTGATTTCGTTTCGAAGTTGCAGAGCGTCGTTGAATGTTGCCGCTCCGGTAATGAGATCGTCGACGTACAGATCACGTTTGATGATTTCAGCAGCCCTTGGAAAGTTGGTTGTTTCATCTTCAGCCAATTGTTGAAGGCAACGGGTAGCCAAGAAAGGTGCTGGAGCCAGTCCGAAGGTCACGGTATTCAACTCGTATGTGGCTATTGAGCCACTGACGTCGCGCCACAGAATCCTTTGGTATTTCCGATCTTCCTTCCGAACCTTGAATTGTCGGTACATCTTCTCGATGTCTCCTGTGAGCACGTACTGATGCCCGCGAAACCGCAGCAGGAGTGAGAAGATGTCGTCCTGAATGGTGGGCCCGACCATGAGAGTGTCGTTCAAAGATATCCCAGTGCTGGACTTCGCTGATCCGTCGAAGACAACTCTGACCTTGGTGGTCAGGCTACTGTTTTTGATAACCGCGTGGTGAGGAAGATAGAAACCTCCCCCCGTCTCGGTGTTGTTCTGAACCCGTGACATGTGTCCTAAGGTCAGGTATTCCTGGAGCACAGCATCGTACTGTATTTTCAGCTCTGGATTTTTTTGCAATTTTTTCTCGAGTCCGATAAGGCGTTTCGTGGCCATTGATCGAGACTCACCGAGCTGATCCCTTCTGCTGTTGAACGGGAGTGCAACGATGTATCGACCATCGTTGTCTCGTCTTACCGTTCTTTGGAAGTGATTCTCGGAGCTAATTTCTTCTGGTGAGTTGTGACGTTTTATGTCAATTTCCTCGATTTCCCAGAAGCGTTTCATGATGCCTTCCATTGTGGTGGCATGACATTGTCGGTTGCACGGCGACAAGTCATTTGTTTGAATAGCACCGCCGATGATCCAGCCCAAGAGTGTTTTTTGTAAATAGAGATCCGGACCACCGGGTGCGGAGAGATTTATTTGTCCTACGCAGAAAGTGGACAATGTCGTTCCGGAGCCGATTAGCATGTCGACTGGCGCTGGATGGTCGAACTCCGGATCCGCGAGCTGAATATTGCGCGGCAGCGATAATGACTGTCGGGAGATCCTTTCATCTGGCACGAGTCCTGCGATTTCGTCAATCGTCAAGAAGCTCAAAGTCCTTTCGAAGTTGTAGATCCTCGACCTTAGTCGCGCGGTCACGAGATTGTTTGTGACCGTTCGAGTTTGATTCATGGCCCCAATTGACACTGTAAATTTCTTCTTTTGTAGATTGAGAAGTGTTGCAAACCTTTCGGTCATGAAGTTGCTGTTGGAGCAAGTGTCAAGCAATACTCGGCATGATATGAGTTCTCCTGATGAGCTGTATACGTTGATCTTTGCTGTCACTAGGAGGTCACGTGACGGGATGCTGGCCATTAAGCTAATAACTCCCGTTTTATCTGCCAAGACTTGCGGTGTTGCCAGTCATGCTTGAGTTGCTTCGCTCGCCACAGACGATGGTTGCGGCGATTCTGAGAAATGCAACCACGTGTTGTGCTTCTTGCGGCACGTTTTGCACGTGAAATTAGACGTACACTGTCTGACGCTGTGGCCTAAACGCAAGCAATTAATGCACGCGGATACCCGCGTTGCTGCGTCGAACCTTTCCTTCGGCGTGAGCCTCTTGAATTCCTGGCATTGGAATAGCTGATGACTGCCCTTGCACATCGGGCATTCGTGCGACGTGTTGGTCACGAATGTTCGACTCTGCTTCGGAGTCTTTCCGCTCTGGCCATTTTGGAAGCAATTGCGTACCTTACCTTGACCGTTTGAGCCTCCGTCCTTGAAAGCATTGAGAGGCTCGTCTGATGAGATGACAATTTTTCGAAGAAATGTGATAAGTTGGTCGTATGTTGGCAACTCATCTTCCTTGAGAGACATCTTCCACTGCTTGCGTGTAGATTTGTCGATTTTTGCCAGTGCGATGCAGAGCATCATGGTACTGAATGTATTTTCGCCCAGCGATTTGAGTGCCGAGCAATGAAGTTCGAGTTTATTTATCACTTCGCTGAGATTCTGTGCTGACTCTCCTTGCATTGTAGGGATGTTGAAAATCTCCGTTACGTGGCGTTCGCGAATTTTGTTTTTGTCCTCGAACATCCTTTTTAGAAGCGCCCAAGCGCTTCGGTAGCCCTCGTCCGTGGTCTCGAATTGTCGTACAAGACGGTCGGGTTCCCCGCTGAGACATGACCGCAGATACTTTAATCTTTCGGTGTCGCTGAGACCCGGTCGTCGCCCGATAGTCGACTGGAAGTCATCTTGAAAACTCAGCCAGTCTTCATATTTTCCTGTGAACTTCGGAAGACTCTGTTCTGGAAGGCGTGCTAGTGTGGATATTGGTGCGAATGTATTCGGTGACGCCCGAATGCTGGAAGATGAGCTTGCCGCTGCTGTTGCTGCTGCTTGGGTGACTCTATCCTGAAGTCTATAGCATTTTGCTAGGACGTTCGCGTAGTCCATTTCCATCGTTGCTTGTTCTGCGTAATGGTCGACTTCTGGCTCAAGCTCTTGCAGTTCGCTAGTGTAATCTTCCAATTTAGCGAAAGAATTTTCTAGCCGACCCATGTGCGCCTTTAATATGTAGATGTCAGGATCGACTTCTTGATTGTCCAGTAAACTCTTGAAGCTTGTGAGTTTACCCTTTATGGACCCGCGTTTTCGAACAAGCTGATCCCTAAGCCTTGCGTTTACTGGGCTTAGAGCCATTTTTCGCGATTGTGAAGCGTAGCGGGTGAATGTGAAAGGCACAGGGACGTGATTGGCAATTGATACAGCTAACGAGCTTACCCTTGTGGCGTGAAATCGTTGGCGCTACTGACGTTGTGATCCGCTGGTGGAGGATGAGATTCTCCTCCGCCCTAGACGTCGTCGTGCGCCTTGTGTTCGACTGCTCCAATTTCACACTTTCACTTCACTGATCAAATAGTGAGACTGGAATCTCATATCCGGCTCGAAGGACCAAAAAAAATGTTCCGTTCACGGTCACAGTGCGACTTGACTTATTGATGCAAGTCAACCAGGGTCGTAAATCCTGATACCGAACGCGTGAGATTCGACACTGCAATCCCGTGATTGAACTCCCGCACCTCAAACTAATGTGGTGAAGGTGGTTAGTTGAAAACAATTGGAGATAAACTAAAAAACAATTTAATTTATTCACAATTATTTACATCGATCAGTTAAAGTACTGATCATTGATTCACGTTGTTTCCGCGTAGTAATGACGACGGTGTTGATAGAGTTATCTTATGGAGATGTTTGAGTAATTTGTTCGTGAGAGGCAAGAGTTCCGCACTGATTGGACTCTTGATGTTTCCTCTTCGAATGTTTGATGATTACTGTTGAAAAGAAGTTCGAGTCTTACATCCGTGGTTAGTGATGAGAGCTGTCTCACAAAACGGGGGATGCGATGCCACCCCTTGGAAGAACAACAACTAATTTCATTGGTCCAAAAATGTAGAAAAAGGAGTGGGTGGATTGTAGCTGTCACCAATCACGGATGAGAAGTGTGAGAATAGAAAATACTGGTCAGCCCTGTCGCACACGTGTTTTGACCAGCGGGGCATTCCAGTGACGAACTCTTTGGCGCGATGAAAAAACTTCCTCGCTAACTCTACCATCACGTGGACGCTTGGTAAATCCCTTTGTTAGGGGTACATTGGTACGCCGATATGCGCAGTATGAACGTAGTCACGTATAAAGGCTTAGAAAAATAAAAGTAACATTTGCGAACCAAATGTTGAATTGCCCTGCACGTGGTTCACCGAGCGCGCGAGTCGTCGAGCAAACCCGTGCGTGGGCTATTGACCCTTTTTTATGGACTTCAGGTAAGAGAGAAATATTCTTCCCTGTTGTGCCTTGGGACGATGTGAACATTTATAATTATATAGAAAATTTTAACACTAGCTAAATTCTTATTTTCAATCAAATTAATAATAAACTGCTCGCTTGTTCCGTATGCGACGGAACAGCCGTTAAAGGGTTAAATACGGCCTGCGCGACTCGTGTGGCAAAAAAAGAACAAATATCCACGTGTTTTGAAGAAAAAAAAGCAAAGTATGTACATCGTGTTTTGTCTATTTGTGAGTAAAATAGATCAATACTAAAATGTGACTATTGTTTTATGCCTATTTTACTTTGTTTTATTCATATTTGCTTAAATGTATTACAATTATTTGTTGGTCAGGTTTGATGAAAACGTCAAGTGGCGCAAAAGGGCAAAGCGGGCAGGGCAAAGCGAGCACGTGCCCGCTATGCCCAGTATAAAAGATGGCTATGTGAAATGAAGTTGAAACTTTATTTAAATAATTTTCTTATTTATTTATCTTTATTGTAGGAAATCGAACACGTGCCCGCGATGCTCTAATGACAGATGGCTATGTGAAATTAAGATGATAACAGAAGATAGAAGATGACTAAGTGACTTTATTCTAATAATTTTCCTATTTATTTATCTATGTAGGACCTGACTAAAACGCTATTATTTATTGCAACTATATTTTTTACATCTTTGAAAGTGGTATAACCTTCTTATAACGATATCCACTATCATTTTCAGATGGGCAGCTTCATGGGATGAGAGCCTAACGAAGGATTTAAAAACGAAGGAAAAGCCAAAATGGTAAAATAAAAAAAAACTACAGACAAGGAAAACTACGTCTGCATTATATGCAACGACCCATACATAGATCCTCCCACCGAAGACTGGATTCAATGCAATGAACGAAAATCGAACGTTTTTTTTCGAGAACTGGTCCGTTTCGTCAATTTCAAAATTTCAAAAAACTATCCGGTCATACAAAAGTTTAATTATTATACTAAACGTAATTTCTTTAATTTTCCATTTCAGACAACTCTATGGCCATAACCAGGTACACCGATTGGCCATACAACAGCAGTTGTTTTTCGTTAAAATAATGACAACATTGTTGGTCAATAGTTTTCAATTTGAAAAAATTCAAACTTAGCAAGACTATGGGTTAATTGTGTATGAAACTTCGACCTAGTCATCCCGATACCCTCATCAGAAAAAAGAATTGAAAATCTTAGAGGTTTTTCCAACTCCAATGAAAAAGTGTTTCTCAGAATAACATTGCTATTTAACCCTGAACACCAGGTGACCCTAAAACCATGCCCCCAAACACATTACCAAGCTTCGAGATACATCTAACAAAAGCTACGACCGGAAGCTCCTCAGTCATAATAAGAACAACAGCAATTACTAAAATCATGTATTCGGGTTGAATTTAGCTGGATCCGGATAAGCTCCATATACGTACATCAATCCAATTCGCTTTTCTCCAGATTACCAGTCTAGCCCGGAGAGAAAAGTGAATTTCGGTCATTTTTCCTAGATACCCGGTTGATAGAATGAAAATTCCGCGCTAGTAGCATCTGTTCTCCATACCATTACACATAAGTAGACTTCTTTTCCCAACATTTCGTCACAAAATGGCATCGCTGGAGCTGGCCGAAGCGAGTAATCTTTATCCAATAGCGTCCCACGGCCTCACGAAAGGATCTTGTGAAAAACATTGTAAAGATACTTGAAGCTAGTAGAACGGACCACTAAACGGACTTTCCATTCTATCTACTGGGTATTATTCAATAGTCGAAATTCACCCCCTTTGCGCTCTAAACTGGTAAGCACCCTTGAGGTAGTCAATGCCAAGACGATTGTTTCTCAAGCCAACCATTGAGGGAGTACATCAGAGTGTTTGTGTTCAGTAAGCGCTTTATTCCGACGTGAGTCGGGCGTCCACAAGATACCTTTGTATTACACGTAAGCGCATAGGTCCTAGTTGCAAAGGTATGGCCCGAAGTACCTGTGCACGCGGGGCACGGCTTCAGGATCGAGCGATCGAGCGATCGGGCAACCGTCGAACAGTTCCTGGTTCACCTGTGCTCGGTGTTCGACGTTATAAATACATATATATATTTACGTCCGCGATGCGCGCTTGGTGTACATGTATACGTTTCACCTGGCTGCTGCGCCACTCCCGCCTTGTGGTACCACCTCCGCGACATGCCGCCTTTTCACTCCCGGCGTTATTATCAAAGTTCACGTCGAGGACGCGCGCCCGTGAGCGTTCGGCCAAATTACCATATACCGTATAGGTCAGGCGGGCAGGAGGGGGCGGCCACGTTTCGCCTCAGCCTCGGGTTAGGAATCGTGCGATGCCTCGCTACATGCCTGATGCTTTTTCAATTTTTTTTTCAATTTTTTGTTTATACATCTTCGTGCGTATGATTCATGTTTATTCCTCTTCGATTCTCTTGCGGACCATCAGTGCATCAAGGTGTGACGACATCCAGCGTCGACGATGGCTCTTTCCTCACTCGTGGGTGGACTCCGGACAGCATCACTTTGAACAAAGATTGTTGACGTAACGAGTCTTTGGGCTAAACCTCGAGAAATCATTGTGTTTTTTTTTCTGCGAAGATGCGCCGTCGCGTGATAACCGACAATGAACTGCCATAGATGCTTAAAAGCGACGGCATAACTCCGTGGCTATTAAGTATTTTATGTTTCGCACAAAAGCCATACGGGAGAAAGATGACGGCAAAGGAACAGAAGAGATTGAAGAGCATGTGGATGTGTTCGGGCCATAAGTGGATATCAGGAGGACGGAGTGTGCGTACGAGGATGAAGGATGATCCAATCAATCTCGTGTGACGCCTCCGGAAGTTTTCAGCTTCGCACCTATCCAAGCCAAATGAGAAAAGGGAATGCAGCGAGAGAGGCGAAAAAGGATTATTGGTTGGTACGGAATTACTGGGATGTAGCGCTCACATGTGCAGAATTATAATGTGTAAGTCTTAGGGGGAGAGAAGAGACCTCGGTTGACCCGCATGACCGACCTGATGCGGCATCAGGCTATGTACTTGTATGTACGCTAAAAATTATGTTGGAGTTTGCATCGTTGGAATGCAACGAAAGTTAATTTTTTTTTCTGTTGCTCACGTTTACTTCGTCGTTTTAGGGTATGAATATGACCTAAACGGTTTTTCTCATTCTCAATAGAGTTCTACGATCTTAATCTATAAAAAGATAGATAGATCATAATGAACGAGAAGAAATTTTAAAAATGTAAAAGAACATGCGTTGCATTCCAACGATGCAAACTTCAATGCCGTCGGGAAAAAGGAACTTTGAAGCCATTCGACTTCAAGAACCATCCTTATAATAGTACATTGCCTCTTTACTCAATAGTATCCAAATCCTAATGTCTTAAAATCCAGCTTTGCACTAGTGTGAGCATGTTGACATGTAATGGCAGTTGCCAGGACCACCCTTATTCCAAAATCAACGTTCCACTTTGAAAATTGATGTGCTGCTAGTCGACAGCAGATAAATGAGTAAGATATATCGGATTAAGGGTTAAGTAGCAAGGTTAATATGAAGAAAAAAAAACGTCTATACAGCTTTATACTGTCACATCCGGAAGGGATGAGAGCATAAACTTTCGTTTCCCTCTTTGTTGCCTACGCCTACCGCAATACCACGGGATGAGGGTAAAATAGAGAGTCTTTGTTGTCGTTCGCAGTACAAGGCCCTTCACTCTCGGCCTGGTGTGCTCGCTCTACCAATCGTTGATGAGACGCTCGCAAGATTTTTCGACAGTGCGGGTATTAGCTTCAGTACTGCGAAAGGCACTTCGCGTGAAATAAAATGTGAACTTGACGTGAGGATGATGAATTTAAACTGTTATTCGCGGACCGAGGATAGAAATTATACAAGAGCAAATGGAAGAACTTTTGAGATCCGAAAAATGAAGACTGTCCGTATAGGTAATAGTCGATATAAGATCGATTCGTATTAATCGTAGTTGATAGGAGACTACTCGTTCGACTGCTGGATTGAGACTGCTTCGTACTTTTGGCCCACTGATTCTTGATCCGCATTCGATTTTCGATAAAGCGGGAGTAGGGAGGATCTTTGATTTCGCTTCTTAGAGGTAATGGCAGTGAAAGAAAGACAAATGTGCTCCTTATACTCTGTGGGCGCATGATGTGCGTAGCCTAAATTCGACGCTGAATCATTCGCGATAGCGCTGCGCCTGCTGGGTTCGTATAACCCGGATGTGTTCTGATTTTTGGTCACACTCTGCTCTGTTTACCGGGTTGACTTTCTGACTTATTAGGGGAGGGTTTTCCTTGCACGCAGGCCTCTCTTTGTTCCCATGCAGATGGGCAAGCGTCAGTTCTTGAACGTCCATTGGTAGATGGATTTCCACATCGTTCAAGTCGCTGTTTGATTTTTCGTTCAACAGCTCTACGTGGAATATGCGCCTAGGACTGTGTTCTTGTTGAAAGCCAAGTGGATAAGTAAAGTGTATGGCTGAAGGTGTTGCTTTGGTGCAGATATCGCTGCGCTTTGAATATGCGTGAGGAACGTACGCACAACGCTCTCTTTCGTGCTGTTACGCATCTTATGTCTAGATTTATACATTGTAACGTTGCGTAACGAATATCGAGACTATCCGAGAAAGGTGAGGTAAGCGGACTGGCGTAGCTCAGTGGTCAGACCGGTCAACCGGCAATCGAAAGGTCCCGGGTTCGAATCCCGGCCCAGAAGCACACCGCATTTTTTCTCAGATAGTTTTCTTGGAGTTTTCGGGGGATTACAACATATACATATATTGGGAATCATTAGGGATATTGGGAATAATCAAGGAAAGAGTGTCCCCTGCATATTGGCTAGGATGTAACAATACAGACTCACAGTCAGATCACCAGAGATACAACATCGAAAATTGCGCCACTTTATTCATTAAAGCGAAATATTGATCAAATTATGGATAATCAATTAAAGGTTGATAATTGAATTAAATCAACATTAACGAAAAATTATTAAACTAAAGATTATTTATAAAAAAACTTATGATACTGTTCTCCGTCATTGGCCATTCTATTGCCGCTGTCTTTTTGAAAAGGAAATCGCCCTCTCTCGGTCCCAAAGTGAGGGGAAATTCTCGAAGTGTTCACTTTCACATACCAAGGATTCGTTTGCATCGTTGGAATACAACAGAAATACATTTTCCTACGTATTTAGACTACGAAAATTATTGGAACATTTTTGACGATCCTTATTAAAAATCGATAAGCGAAACCGGAAATAAAAACATCTTAGATAGTAATAAAAATAACGAAATGAGGGAAATCAAGAAGAATTTTCGCTGCAATTCAACGATGCAAGCTTAAACACCATAAGGGTTCAGGGAAAAAATTAGCTTTTTTTACGCGAACTGTGCTAGAACAGACAGACAAAGTTACGAAAAACCGATAGATTTCTCCTCAGCATCCTACTCTTGCCCTTAGCCACTAGCTTCTGGGCTCAAGCTTCGCTTAGCCTAGAAAGCCTAAAGCAAAGAACCTAGAAAGAGCCAAAGTTTAGAGACATTTTTCTAACTTCCAACGTATGCCCTTGCAAGTTTTCACATATTACCCTTCCCAATTGCATCGACGTATCACTCCCTACGCATATCTAACCTAACTTCCTATCACTCCCTACGTATATCTATCCTAACATCCGTTGCATCCACAGCCGTCTTAAGCTACTCTATACCGTATTTGTCGAGGGCACGGTGAAACTGTGGAAAACCCGTACCGGTATAGACGGTCCATATTTTTCTGATTGTTTGATGCACTGACGTTTTACTCAAGTGTCTACAGCAAGGTCTCAAAAGTAAGAGCCTTCCGCTGACTGGTTGATGCGCCAGCCGGTGAACGGCTAAGCGGTCACCGCTCCGAGTATCGGCCACGCACAACGCTGCTTAACTCGAAGTACCGCCGGAGCCGAACCCCGACCGCGCATGCACCAGTGTCGGTAATGTCCAGAGACTAAAATTTCATAATATTGGTGAGAGATGTATATGATTACGCACATACCCTTAGCTCTGTCATTGGATAGTGGCCACAAAAGCCAACAGCAATGGACATAATGGGTACAAACGCAACGAAATTATTCGAAGCATCTCTGGGTCTCGGTCAATCATGTTCGACGATGAAGCAGCCAGCACACGCGGACATTTGCCGAGCGTAGTCACCCCCGCGTAGCAATTTTACGAAACCCCAATTACGGCGATTGTCCGCAATGCGGGCTTCGCGCGCTCGAGTTCCACTGCTGCCGACGCTTGCTAGCAGCAACAGCAGCAGCCGCGGCAAGCGCAGCAGCTGCACGACCAAAGTGTCCTGGCACGTCCCGGGGTTGAGCCATCCCTTCTACTCTCTACCTCCGTTGCTCCTACAGCATTTTATAAACTCGGCACGATCCTTTCGCCAAAGCCCTACCTACCCTATATACACCTGCAATGCAGTTCGCGCAGTGTATGCGGAGGTTAATTCCTGCGGGCAAAATGATTTACATATATTTCGGTATACGTATAGTATTCTTTGCTAGGTTTGGGCTGCACGGGTATGGAGAACCGGGGGCTGATCCACCAGTCACTAATACGACGGTTTTAATTAGCATTTTGGAACGTCGAGTTCTGCTGGCAGCGAGTGGTCTTTGATATACGTCACGGGCAATCCTTTCGTAGCTCTAATGTCCGGAGTTTAATCGATTCCTGTCTGATTCCTGCAATCTTTATAGCTTATTCCAGTTCTGCATTTGTGGTAGAAACAACGCGCTCAAAAGACAAAAATTATTGGAATACAACGAAAGAGGCTCTTTTGTATGTTCGGTTCCGTTTTTGTATTACAGGTAATGTTTGTTCGCAGATTTATATCGTGCATTTCTAAACGAATGTTAAAAAAATGGCTGAAGGATTTTTGTCGATAAAATCTGCCAAAAGAAATTAGAGCAATTCAGAAATCTAGGATTTTATTCCATTCTAACGATGCAAACTTGAATTTCGCTAAAGAATTGAGAAAATTCTGGCTGGAGCAAAGAAAAAACTTTGGCATTTATCGCATCGGTGTTTTTCGGTGGCCCGTTGTAGAATCATTAGGGTGAAGTTTACGTTACGAGCACAAGTTTAAAATTTCAAGAAAAAATATTCAATTGCATAGTTTTATAGTCTGAGATGTTAACTTTGCAACAAAGATTTTTTTGAAAATTTAAATAATTGACCGAGTTATGACGATTTTTGTGAGGGCCAGATCACCTACTGCGCTATGGCGAATTGCCTCACTGCGGTTTATTTTCTTTTCTTTTGCGTTTTCGTCGAACATATGTCGGATGAAACAGTGTAAGTCGTGTGTCACAATCCATTCGTCCGATTCCGGAGCATAGTTTATAATATTTTCTATCATACGACCGAATGAATTTTTGAATATGTTTATCCATTTATTAATAACAAGTATTTTTTTCGTAAATAATCGAACTTTTTTCTACAGCTTGTCTTTTTTGTAACTTTCAAAATTTCAAAAAAGTATCCCGACATATGTAAGTTTAATTATTATACTACGAGTAGATTTTGTCATTTTTTATTTCAGATCATCCTAGTTGTTGGAACAACCTACACCGATTGGCCGAGCAACGGCAGCATTTTGTTAAAATAATCATAAATCCATTATTTATCGATATTTTTCAATTTAAAAAACTCAAATTTGGCAAGGCCATTTATAAAATTTGTATAAATTCCCGACATCGTTATCCCAATACTCCCATCGGAAAAAATATTGAAAATCGAACTCCAAGCTTATAACCCGTTGAAGTTCGTCGGAGTGCAATCAAAATTCTGTATTATTATTCCTAAATTTCTCTTCAGCACGTCTAGGTTTAAAAAAAGCTCTCGAGCATTTGTTAGGATCTTCAATCGACGTCAATAATCTGAAGCCGCCAAAAATGTTTGAATAATGATCACAACAAAAAAATGAGAATATAAAAAAGAATGTTCGCCGCGTCCCAACGATGCAAGCTTCAACTGCATGAAAAATCAAAATGGTATACGAGCAAGTTCGTGTGGGAGAGTCCGAAGTTGCATTGGACAAAAGGGTATTGTCCGTACGTTGCTCGGACTTGTAAGCGTTTTGTAATCTTTACGGTATCGATGGTTTGGGAACATTACCGCGTCATTGACGGAACTGAAGGGGAACGATAGCAAAAATCGTACATCCCGAGATAAGAGATACGCGATATAGAACCGAGCATCTATTAGGCTCACTCGTCCAAGCCTATTCGTTGGCTCGAGTGTAGGAGGATGCTGGATGAGTTGTGCTTCATTGTCGGGGCGGCATACTATTAGAATACATTAGGATGGAGAGAGAAACAGAGAGAGAGAGAGAGAGAGAGAGAGAGAGAGAGAGAGAGAGAGAGAGAGAGAGAGAGAGAGAGAGAGAGAGAGCGGGCCCTCGTGTTGGACTTGGAGAGATGCGCGAGACCGCCTGAAGACGGTCCAAAACGCGTTACAGCTTTATGTGCAGTCCTTCACAGACCGGAGAATACGATGATTAAACGTTCATGAGAGACCACAGAGAGAGGCCGAGCGCGAGTCCATCCTTCGATGATCTCGCCTGTGCGGTTCGTTGTCTCGCGATGAAGGTGCACCGGGATTCTTCTCTCCCTATCTCTCTCTGGAAATAGGGGCGTGTATGATAAACGTCCGAGATGATACGACTAAGCATGTACAATCTTTTTTCCCCTGCCGTGTGTGTGCGTACTCGCGTGTGCACAGCGTTTATTAACTAATGGCCGCTTTATTATCTAGGACGCGAAACACTGGCAAATTTTCCCGCTCAGAGCGTGTCTTCTCCATCAAGATATTAGCACGCCTCGCATAGGTTAGGACCATAGTGGCAAAACCTATTCTCTTCCCTAAGAGGCATCAGAATACCCGGAAGATGCTGGGGACTGCGATGAGAAAATTAGTGGCGGGTATACTTCACGAAAGCAATTCGTTGCAGAACGTCACGTTGTTTGTATCTTGCTGATATTATAAAAGTGTCGTGCCCGTCTGTACATACGTTTGTAGGCTGAAGATAAGTTGTCAGAGATGATGTTTGCATCGTTGGAATGCATCGAAAGTTCATTATTTTGCCACCGTTCATTTCTTACCATTCCTTTTTTTTGGCAGTTTTAAGTTGCGAGAATCTCGCAAGCGTTTTTTAAAATAAATTTTCTGACTTTTACAACTCAAATCTGCATAAAATCTTTTGATCGATAATAAAGTAGAAAAAAGAACAAATTCGTTACGTTCCAACGGTGTAAACTTCAAGGCAATTGGTAAATTTAGAATTGGACGCTAAGACGATGACTCTCAATTTCTACGGTGTTGAAGTTTGGATCGTTGGAACACAATGAAAGTATTTTATTTGTATACCCTATTTTTTCGGAACATTTGGGCTCCAGAGTCATTGAAGCTTTTTTAGCGATCCTTGTTAGAGATCTATAACCGAAATCTGCGAAATAAAAGATTTTGGATGATAGAAAAAATAGATAAATGAAAAAGTAAGAATTGTAATGAAAATGTTCGTTGCATCCCAGCGATGCAAACTTCAACACCGTTAAAAATGAATAAATGAAAAGGTCAAGAATTTTCGTTGCATTGCAGCGATGCAAACTTCAACACCATGCTCTTTCTTCCCTGGACATGTGAAAATAACCGCTTTGAAAATAGCGCACTACAGCTACGCTTTGCTATGGTAAACTAATAAGATGCAGCGGCGATTTTTCTCAGCCAAAGCAAGCATCTCGAATGCATGTTTGCATTATTGTCATGCAACGAAAATTCATCCAATCGTTTTGGCGGTTTTTGGCTACAATGGATCGCGCAAACGTTTTTCAGGACCTTTTCGAAGTTTTACAGCCTAAATTTTCCCAAAACTATTTTAGGTGTTAAAAAATGAAAAAAAAGGAATTTTCATTGCGTTCCAACGATGCACACTGCAATGCGATAAATTCGCTAATGACCGACAATCGTGTTTTATCGACGTCACGTGGAAAGACACGCGACTTTTTTTGGATTGACATTGAGCCTCTGTCAATCGCGTGTCTACGATCCTCCGTGCCTGTCTTTTGGTCTCCCACCCTCGCATTATTTCTTCATCCCTACTAATCCAATCGTTTAAAAGAACGGTCGAATAATGATATTCGATCCTTCGAACCGTTAATATCCTTCGTACAATCTAGCACGCGCACGAAGCGTGAATCCGATCCGTGTGTTTCGTTAACGATTCTCGGCCAACCTCGCCCGCCAAGAACATCCGTGTGTCCATGTACATGTGTATGTCCGTGAGCGTGTGCACAGGAATATAAAACAAACGAGGCAGGACTCCAAGAGAGTCCGTATGAAGATGGAGAAATTTTATTGCTTAGTCAGCGTGACTTCGGAGTAGAGAGAGATGCTGAGCGCGTGCGGGGTAATGCTCTCTTTCAGATCCTTATTTCTCAATCTGTTTGACACGATGATTTTTGTTTTTTAGCCCAGACGGCGCACAGATCCGCGATCCAATTAAATAGACGATCGATCGTTCGTTATTGTCCCACTGTCCGTGACACAGTTCGATGCAACAATTGTAAAGTCCTAGTGGCCTGCATAAGCTTGAACTTTTAACAATACAATTTTTATTGCACGATTCCATAGCCTAGGCGCCTAGCTTCAATCTGCATAAAAGATTTTGAAAAAGGTCCAAAAAACGAGAATTGAAAAGTATCCAGTTATACGAAAGTTTTATTATTATGCTAAAAGTCCACTTTTAATTTTAATTCCTGCTCATCCTAGCTGCCAGACCCATGTACGCCGATTGGCCATGCAGCAATGGCGGCACTTTGTTTCAATAATAACGATATTATTCATAAATGTTTTTCAATTTAAAAAAAACTCAAACTTGGCAAGACCATGTATCAATTGTGTTTGAGATCCCAATTCCGTCAGCCCAATACGCTCACGGTAAATAAATCTTGAAAGTTAACCTGTTTTTTTGAGTGCCAAGCTTATGCAGACCCGTTGAAAAATTGTTTGTCCATGAGTGCCAATCGAACGTTCCGTCGATCGCAACATGCTTGCTTTGGAGAGTCACCAAGACTTTCATTATAGAGCCGCTCTTCCCGGCGGCAATTTCATTAATAATGTGCACGCCTTATAGAACTCATAAATTGAGCGTTACCGAGCTTACGAGCGCGAACGGAATACGCGCGTCCAACGAGTGAATAAAATTTGTCACGAATATCTCATCTACGATGCTATAACGCTCGTACGGGACACTTATTTTACAAGCACGGTGCGTGGCAGTTTAGTGAGCTCTCGCGAGATACTGGGAGATCCGCGCGTAGGAAGAGTTTGAATTTACGATGCTGGTGGAAGCGTTTCGTGAGAGCTGTGTATAACGGATTTACGATTATAGTGCACACACATGCACATATATATATATATATACTAGCTTTCGCCCGCAACTTCGTCCGCGTGGATTTCGAAATTTTTGTTGAAATACCTTCCAACCCCTTAAGGGATGAATTTTTCTAAACGCTGAAATACGTTATTCTGAATTTATAGCCAATAGGCTGAGCAGCAATTTTAATGGTTCTTACTTAAATAAACGACGGAACTCCCATACAAAAATGCACTCACGATCTTACCCCCCTTAAGGGTTGATTTTCCAAAAGCGCTGAAACACGTCATTCGTTTCAAATAATCCAGTATTCGTTTCAAATAAACCAGTATTTAATGTTTGGTGATAGATGAGGCGTCCAAAGATAGTTTAGTTGTGTGTGACACAAGCGTTATTTGCCTATGAAGAAAAGAAGAATGGTTATTCATATCGACGCCCAGCACTCAACACAATTCGAATGGAAATGGTATTCCATTTCAAACTCACTCATCAATTACTAATCACAGTCACAATCACTACTTGTTATCATTGAGGATTGAGGGCAGTGAAAATCACAAATTATTTTGTCTTGCCGTCGATATGATTTTTGTTGTAAAGCCAACGAAAACGATGTTGTCGTTGGTGCGGCTTCTCCAATTTCATAATGCTTTGTACACATGCGCAGCGGGTATGGTAATGTGATTTCAAAAAATTGTTCTAAAGCGCTATCTAGGGGCGAATTAAAGCAAAATTGATATCGCGAAATCAATGACTAACTATTAATTATTCAATGTATCAATCATTGATGATCTCGAGTTATCAATGACTAACTAATCAATCTATATTCGAAAATAGTCTCCATACTCAAATACCTGTATATACCAATTTTCATATCGATCAGTTACACGGTGTAGAAGTTTATGCGCTGCAGCGCCATCTAATGGCGAGTTACAACAAAGTGAATAGCATAAGAACCTTCTCCATGAAAAAACACTTGTATCTGCCAACTTTTGTGGTGATCGGTCAACCGGTGTCGGAGTCTATAAATCTCAAACATATGTACCGACATCCATTTTCATATCAATAGATATAGATATTTACACATTAGGGTATGTCAAAAGAAGTTTGTATGTCGCTGGGGATCTTTCACTTATGGGTCTGAAGTTGGCGTCATCGAGACTCAATGAAAATTAAAAAAAAAATCGAATTTATTGAACATCTGAGCTCTAGTTTCGTGAAAAATATCGTAAAATACATTTTTTGTTTCCGACCACCGGGATACTCCTCCCACCCACTCTTATCGAGGGGTGAATGTCGAAAAAATCTCATTCCCCGCGGGTTGGAAATAATCATTGTTTTTATTGGCGTTCTATGTATCGTGGCCCGAAAGGAGCCTCGAAAAAATACGAACGATTTTCATCCCCCGGAACCAACCCTTGTCGGCGGGGGGGGGTTGAAAAAATCCTATCTCTCGTGAGTTAAAGATATCATTTCTTTTTATTGGTGGGGGAAACATGTTTCCCCTAGGGGGAACCAAAAGCATATCGTCATGTCTCACCCCCGAGGTAAATGTGCAGGAACTTTATGACGTTTCTCAAAAAAGAAAGTATCTGGCAACCAACTCAAGAGGATGCCTCGTTATTTTTCCTTTCTTCCCCATCGAAGCCCTTGAGATTTTTGCCCGGTCTCCCCTTCTCAAGAATCAAAGGGAGATTACTTATAATTGAGCTGAAAAGTAGAAGACCGAAAAAACAGTAAAACATTTTCGTTGATACGCCCTAATCTATAAATACAATTGACTAATTCCGATGACTTCCTCAGTTTCTTTGCGCCCTTGTGCAATTGCGCTACAGTAAGTGCATATTAGGAAAGACTGGCTGTGGGCACCACTCGAGGGTGGCTCTCACGAACTGGAAATAGAGAACTATAGGAACTTTGCATCGTTGGAACTCAATGCATTTTTCCTGCTATTTTTGTCGTCAGATTTAAGCTACAAACATCGCTAAAATACTTGTATGGATCTTTATTTGGAAATATACATTCTAAATCGGCAGAAAAACAATTTTGTATGATAATGAAAATGAGAAAATGGAATGATAAAGAAAATCGATTGAATTCCAACGATGCAAACTTCAACAGCATCACGATTGAGGAGTACAACTAAGAGGATAGGATTCAAAGGGACATTGGTAGATGTCCATACGCATGTACACTCCCGCTCAAAAGTTTGGATACACTCATCGATATTTCTTGCCGCACTTGAAGTTGGATAACTCTGCCAAAAAAAAAGATATCCAAATTCCCAAGGCGGCGTTTGAAAAAGGGTGTATCAGGCTACAGTTTGTCGATTTTTAAAAATTTTTACGATTTTTTTTCGACCCAGTACGCCCTTTGGTACTTGACCGTTTTTAGGCCTTTTTTCGACCATCGCGAATCGGGCGCACATTTTAAGGAAATTTTTTGTATTTTTTTTTACCATGAAAAACTCAAAAGGGATGATAAAAACTCCATCTTCCTCTATTTAAAAAATTTTTGCGATTTTTTTTCGTAATGTCATTTCATTTTTTGCTAAAAAAACATCAGGGATGAAAAAAGTTGCGTATTTTTATACTGAATCGCCTGGAATTTTTTCAGAATTTTTCCCCGAATTTTTTTTTTTTTTTGAGTATTCTCACTCAATAAAAATACTCCAAAAAAAAATTTCGGAGAAAAATTCTGAAAAAATTCCAGGCGATCCAGTATAAAAATACGCAACTTTTTGCATCCCTGATGTTTTTTTTTAAACCCTATTGTTCTCGAGTTATTCTGAATTTTTCAAAATCTATCTTTTTTAGCAAAAAATGAAATGACATTTCGAAAAAGAATCGCAAAAATTTTTTGAATTGAGGAAGATGGAGCTTTTATCATCCCTTTTGAGTTTTTCATGGTAAAAAAAATACAAAAAATTTCCTTAAAATGTACTCGCGTAACTCGTGAGAGTTACGAGTAAAAATACTCACCTCATCTAGACGAGTTTTTCGTCGAAAAAGCCGCCTTTGGCTCGGCGCACCGCGTTTACGATTCGTGGCATCCGTTCGATGAGTTTATCGAGTTGGTCTTGGTTGAGACTCGACCATCCCAAATAGGGTTTTACAATCGGCACAGTAATGGCCCACGACTGGTTGCCAGAGAACAAACGATGGCGCGGTAATGGCTATATAAACGGGCCAGATCCGCACCATGCATGGTTGGTAATGGTAAACCATGAATGGCTGCTAAGACTGGGCCAACTATCATACGCCCATATTGGCCCAGCAACGGCTGCCGGATCTTTTGCCGGAAATGAAAAACAAAAAATTGACAAATTCTGAATATAAAAATTCTAGTAGTATCTTTTTTGTTTTCTTATGCTTTACTTATGTCCATGTACATAGAATAATTGCATTAAAAACAGTTTCTGCATTGTTCAAATTTTTACCTTTCATCGGGATCGAACCTGCGCCTTTCGTTCTAGTGTCGAGCGCCCTACCCACTTAGCCATTTTAACACTTACAGAACCCATCGTTTGTTCGTTCCTTACTTTTAATCCGATAATTTTATTCGTGACATTAAAGTTTACCGACAATTTTTTTGGTCCATTTAGGCTGTAAAAATAACTCGCTCGTTTTGGGTGAAGTTCCGAAAAGCATACTCCTCTGATCGAGCTGAAATTTTGCACCGAACTTCCTCTCATTATCCTAAGAGAAACCGTTAACGGATTTTTGACGATTAGCAATAGTTTTCCATACATCGCATTGTAAAGTTTATTATTTCACGCCATACGAGTATATCTATATATCCCATAGATACCCCCCACTCCTCCGGCCGCGCTGCTTCCTGGCAAACAGTGCTCGCCCGTATGTGCATATCACTTGCCATGTGGGATGACTTTGTTTGGATTTATTTAATATAGTAGAAGCGCAGTACAATAAATAACTTTTAATATCCGATATATCGGAAACTATTGCTAGTCGCCAATATCCTTTTAAAGGTTCTCTTAAAATATTGAAAAGAAGGTCGGTGCAAAATTTCAGCTTCATCAGTAGGATATGCTTTTCGAAACCTTATCCCTTGTTTTTACGTGTTACAGTTTAACGACCTGCATTTGCAAAATGCCCAAAACAAACCATCAATGGCTGGAATAGATCTGGCAAGCCGTTCATCCGCCTACGATACCCCAATGCTGATCGCCATATTATCGGTGCGATGGTATTGGCCCACCAATGGCTGGCATAGATCTGGCAAGCCGTTCATCTGCCTACGATACCCCAATACTGATCGCCATATTATCGGTGCGATAGTATTGGCCCACGAATGGCTGGCATAGATCTGGCAAGCCGTTCATCCGCCTACAGTACCCCAATGCTGGTCGACGAATTATTGGCCGATTATCAGCAAACCGTTTAATGGCTTAATGTTGGCATTTTTGTTACGACAGGCGACCCTATATGGGATGCAGCCTGCAAATGTATCCAGAGATCCCCCGTGGAAGATGGACAATATTTCCGGATTTTCCGATCAAGCTCTTCCCACAGAAGCTCGATTGGATTGAGGTCCGGTGATTGCGGCGGCCAAACCATGTTGGTGATGATCCCAGTCTTTTCCTTATTTTCCAGATATCCTCTGCAGAGTCTGGAGCTGTGCTTCGGATCGTTGTCCTGCTGCATAATAAAACTATGGCCAATGGTTCGGAGACCGGATGGAAGAGCGTGTCGAACTAGTATCTGTTTGTATTCTTCCTTTCTCATAATTCCTTCGACTTTTATTAAGTCTCCGGTACCATGACCCGAAAAACAGCCCCACACCATCACAGAGCCACCCCCATGTTTCACAGTGGGCAGTAAGCATTGGGGTGCCATTTTTTGTCCGGGATTTCTTCTCACGAACACTCGTCGACGAGATCCAAATACGATGAATTTGGACTCATCGGTCCACAAAACATTTTTCCACTGAGCTACTGTCCACTTTCGATGTTTTAAAGCCCACTGGCACCTTTTTTTTTATTAACGAGACGCAGCAGGGGTTTTTTTATCGCGACACAGCCTCGGAGCCCAGAATCGAACAGCCGACGTTTTACTGTTGCCAGTGATATCGAGGGTTCGTTCGATTGATTATATTCTGCTCGAATTTCCGCGGCGGTTAATCTTCGATTCCTCTTACTAGTGAGGATGATCTTTTGATCGTCTTGGGGAGTTGTTTTTTTTGGCCGGCCGAAGCGACGACGATCCTGATGAGTGCCCGTCAATTTCCACCTCGCGATCGTTGTCTGGATCCCTTTCAAAGAAACTCTAATTTCTCTTGCAATTTTTCGATATGGAACTCCTTTTTTCCATAGCGCTACTATTGCACCCCGTTTATCGAGAGAAATCTGTTTTTCCGTGCCATTTATGAAAAATTGATCAATAATTTTCTTGCGAAAATATGCAAATTACGTGTGATTTTGTACTCGCGTTTGAAGCATTCGCACAGAACTGACTGTCGTCGTCGACAACGCTTATAGTATTCCGCAAAATTTCTCCTTCTTTCTTCTATTTTTTTTCTCTTTTTTTCTTTTCTTCTTTCTTCTTCTATTAAAAATGTAAATAGAAAAAAATAGTATGGAGTATTTTTATTGAGTGAGAATATCAAAAAAAAAAAAATTCGGGGAAAAATTCTGAAAAAATTCCAGGCGATTCAGTATAAAAATATGCAACTTTTTTCATCCCTGATGTTTTTTTTAAAACCCTATTGTTCTCGAGTTATTCTGAATTTTTCAAAATCTATCTTTTTTAGCAAAAAATGAAATGACATTTCGAAAAAAAATCGCAAAAATTTTTTAAATAGAGGAAGATGGAGTTTTTATCATCCCTTTTGAGTTTTTCATGGTAAAAAGAAATACAAAAAATTTCCGTAAAATGTCCGCCCAATTCGCGATGGTCGAAAAAAGGCCTAAAAACGGTCAAGTACCAAAGAGCGTACTGGGTCGAAAAAAAATCGTAAAAATTTTTAAAAATCGACAAACTGTAGCCTGATACACCCTTTTTCAAACGCCGCCTTGGGAATTTGGATATCTTTTTTTGGCAGAGTTATCCAACTTCAAGTGCGGCAAGAAATATCGATGAGTGTATCCAAACTTTTGAGCGGGAGTATATATATGCATGCAAAAATATATTGTGTTACCCTGCGTTTCTCATTCATTTCTAAAATGATAAAAAGCAAAGGACCTACCCCCGCAACGTCAATTCTTCCTCAAAGACAGCAAATGAAGTTCAATTTTTTCTCCCATCACCAAACAATACGTACAGTCCAATTTTCAGCTTCGAACCGATAATAATGAGATCAGAAACGTTTTTTTTTTTTTTTAAATTTCAACAGATCGGAAAAGGATTGCGAAAAAATCGTGCCGACTATCTCTCGAATTGCCTGCGCCTCCTGCGACTCCCACGTTCTCTCGAGTGGTTATATCTACAAAAGAAAGACGTGAAAATAAATAGCCAGGGGATCTCGGGGGGTGCAGTGGAGAGCGAAAAAGGAGGGGAGCCCTGTGAGAGCGGGCGCTAGGGGCCCGGTCGCCGATCGTGAGCACGCGAGAGCCACACGGCAGCAAAGCACACCGGGTTGCCCCGCGGTCCTCTCGTACACTTGCGCAAACCCCTTGATCCGTAGGCTCTCCTGCAGAACGCGCTCACACTTGATCCTTATTTACATTGTCGATACAAAGCGCAATAAAGGCGGACGAGAAGATAAACGTGAAAAAAAAAACAAGATACAAATTTCGTTATGAACCTGCCGTGAAACTCAATATCCGCTTGGCTGCACCGCGATAGCATCCTGGGAGATTCTGATCCTTGCGCCGGGCGCAGTTGGTGTTACAACGCGTTTCCTAGAGCCGACATGTAGCCTTTCGATTAACGGCGGAATGTATTGCAATTGAATACGTGAGATCAGCGGCAAAAGAGAGCTATGACGAATGAGATGATGAGAAAGGACAATGCAGTCTGGATGACGATTCCACCACCAATAAGACTCCGCGTTGAGTTCTTGATTTGGCGTAGAGCGTGTGCCATTCGCGAAAATACGTGAGAGCCAAATTAACACTGCCTGTTGTCTATCGGAAGAGGACTAATCCTTAATTAGCTCAACTAATTGCCGGCTGACTCGCGATCACGCGGGTTTGTTCGTTTGTTCGCGTTCGCCCGAGTAAAAGGTTACCTCGCGTCGAGTGATTTATCAAGCTCGCGAGGTCTCTTTGCTCTTCCGTCTTAATTGAATGCAAGTCGGAGAGAAAGAGAGAGAATGGTCGCGAGAATCTCGCCTCGATCTCTCGCTCTCTTACGAGCGGGCACAAGCGAGCGCCTCTGATGAGACTTCGCGATCACGCCAGTAGCCGTCTCGATCGTGAATGGATGAGGAAAGAAAGAATGTCGAAAAGAAGAAGAATCAACTATATATATATATATATATGATCATGCTGTGTTGGCATCGAACTAGATTTTCCTTCTCGATACCTCGATACCCGCTCCCCCCTTTTCTCACTTTTCTCAGGCAGCATCTCTCAGGATCGTGTATCTCCTTAAAACGCCGAGAGTCGAGAGAATCCTTAGCCCTCTTCTTTCCCAAGATATTAGATATCGCACATACCCACGCCGTTCTCCCAACCATGAGACCGGCGCTCACACGGGATCATAGGGAGACTCCGGCTAACCGGAAGCTGCAACACGCGAGAAACGTGTTGAGAATCCGAGCAATGTGCAGAGCCATGTAAAGCGGAAGAGCCGTAGGGGATAGATCGTACCGCTGCCAGAAGGTACTCGAATACCGCACGTCATAGGGAGAGGATGAAGATGAACCCTGCCTGTGGTGTGGTCCCGGCATGTGCCATCGGTCTCCAGAATACAGAGCTATCCGAATCTTCCTTTTTCTGATAGGAAGTATATTGTCCGCCAAGGAAATGCAGTAGATAGGCAAACGGTTCATCGTTCTCAAAAATACGTGGGCGGACAGCAGCTAGGAATGATCATTATCATCAGTTTTCCTTTTTCTGATAAGAAGTATATCATCAGCCAAGGTAACGCAGTCGATAGGCAAACGGTTCATCGTTGTTCAAGATACATTGGGTAACAGGGAGCTGCCGGCAATGATCATCAGCAGGCTGGACGAAGCCTACCTGTAGGGTGGACAAACAGATAAGTGGACCCCGTCACAGGTTCCACTCTCATCTCCAAAAGAGCCCTGAACCGTCCAAATGCAACCGTTGCGCGGCTTACCGCTTTCATCCCAATTACCCTTCATCATTTACGTCCTTCACCTAAGGCCTCAGAGCTAAGTGTCTTCGATACTCTGTGATCTTGGCAGCTCGTACGAATTTTCACGAGGGGATAAAATCTCGGACCTCTCGAACGCAATGCGCCTTATGTATACCTATATGTACAACCAATAAATCTTTCCGTCGATGGAATAAATTGGAGAGTCGAATTACAAAGCACCAAACCTGCCCGAAGCGTCGAAGGTGTGTTCGACCACGCCCGGCTTTCCTCCACCAGATACGAGGACAGCATCAGGCCCAGGGTACAAGGGAGAGAAAGAGAGACGAGGGGAGAGAGAAAGATTGCACACGGTAAACGAGAGGTTGTAAGCGCGTCTTCGCGGTAAATTGCATCGGTACTAATAAACACGCAGAAACCGTAATAGCTCGCATCAGCCTGTGCTCAACGGGCCACCGCCTGCTCTTTCACTACAGCCCGCTCTTCATATACACGTGGGATTCCTACCCTGAGACTTTAGCACTGTGACAAATGCTTAATAACTGCAAAATTATCAAAAAATTGGGGACACTTGTACGCCGTAATTATATATCATTAGTAAAGCAGTTTTCGCGGTGATTCCCTGCGCCATGAATAACCGCAGGGCACTCGTTCGGGTTTCTTAACCTACGCCGTGTGCGCGGTTTTTTTTATTCAATTTATTTTTCATACGATCTTTGAATTAATTGCAACTTCGAGAGCTTTCAGTCATGCCTTCCTCTTCCTCTTCATTCATTTCATCCCGTTATATATCTCTACTTCACTTCCTCTATGTTTGCTCTTTCTTCGTACGTTCAAGTTGAATCTGCGGAGTAAAACGCTCGTAGACTATACTTGCGATAATGATGGACATAGACCCTCCCCCTTGTAGTGAGGTCCGTGGGATAACGTGAGCCATTCGTAATATATATATATATATATATATATATATATATATATATATATATATATATATATATATATATATATATCTGACATCACGCGATATATTCATTCTCATCGGTTCTGCCTTCTGTCCCTCCATAATTCTTTGAAGGAATTTCGAGATTTTTTAAATAGAAACCAATATGGACTGGAATTCTTAAGTTCCCAGCGACAATTCGCTGTTATTCTTACGAGGTATTGAAGTTTGCCTCGTTGGAGTGCAACGCAGACATGTGCCTACCATCCCTATTATGAGCCATATGCCTATCACGAAAACTATCATGCATATCATGAGGACTTTCACTGACGCATCCTTTGATGGCGGTGCCTCAGCCTAGTGAGAGGTGCATTAAGAGCTTGCAAAAAGATCTGGATGGAGGAACCCAATCTTTGGGGGTCAACATTGGCTTGTGAGTGGTAGCTATGTCAATGATAAATCTCAGTAGCAACACAATTAATGGAAAACAGTCGGTAGCGATGGTATTGAAGTTTCAAAGATGTTGAATAATGCAAATCAAGAAGAATGTTTGATCCAAGTATTAACACCATATTCTTATTCCGTTCTATCATGAATGGAATGTCGCAATGGTGTGTCATCCGCGCACACATGCAATACGAAATTTTCTATCGGAAAAGAGTAAGTAAAAGTGGGTTGCAAATTCAGTGTTTACTTTCAACTTCGGAGAGTAAATATACCCAGTTGCCGTCTCTTGGAGGCGGTTGCCATCCAGCTGTTAATATTATCCTAATTCTCCGCGCCACAGTCTCAAAACCCCATTTCAAAAGCACTTGATTCCCGAACTAGCGGTTATTCTCGTCTTGGGTTTCCCTCCTTGCGCCAAGATTGCGTATGTATGCGCGATAAAAGGATGACTCGTTTCATTATATTGTTCGTATCCTTTTTGCTGGTAAAGCGTGAAAGACAACGCCAATGCCTACGAAAAAATGATCAATGACTTCTCGAGGGGCAGCGAATGTCCGTGATGTTTACGACTGACAAGTGTCTGGCTGCATTACCCGAAGTTATGCCCAGGAAGGATGCGCAGAGTGAGCACTTTGAGGATTTTGCCTCGGTCTTGTACGAGGACTCGGATCGTCCAGCCAAGCTCTTGCATGGTCAGAGATTGAACGCGAGTAACGAGGGAAGTTTACAGTGGTGGTTTTGCTTCTTACACGTGGAATTAGATGGTGAGGCTCGCAGTGGGGATCTCTAACGAGCTGGCCGAAAAAGCGGATTTATGCGACGTCGCCCGAAGAACGGAGAAAGATCGTGGGGATCGTACGATGACGCAAGTGAGACGGTGAGAGCCGTGCAAGCACTTGGGAACTGTATCGCGGGGCGAAGGAGAGCCTGCAGAAAGAGTCGCACACGTACATACATACTGGTGATCCTGGGTTGCTCGTCTTCGTCTCTAATCATAAGAGAGGCGTATAGCAAAAGGTGTGTGCTGCTCGTTCAACATCCTGCGTTCATCTATACACATATATAGGCAAGCGAACTTTACACGCGGCTCATTAACATGCATTCACACCGCAATATTTATCGCGCCCGCTCCTCTCCGGATACTCGGTACCCGCGCGAACCAAGGGGAATCCCCCTTGTATATCTAGTACGTTGTTACTTGCACTATGTACAACTTGAGCAACACGGAGTTACCCCGCGCCTGAGTGAGAGCATGCACGGACCATCCTCCGGAGCTCCGGGACATATATTATAGCGGGCGACCACACATCCTGATCTTAGATAAGCCGGCGAGCATGAGAGAAATTATTAGAAAATAAAAAATTGCACGTGAATAGAAATGCGGTGGACGCATTACGAAAAACGGATCAGCTGACTCAATCGAGCAGAAACCGTAAAATGGCACGGAGCAAACGTGTTTTTTCCGTGCTCGCCAAGTAGCTATAAGGCTGGAAGATGTCATTGGAGGCCGGAAAAAGTGCGGTGGAGCCACAGCCTGGGGTGTCAAGTTTCATATTTCGGATAAGGATCTCTTTTTTGGAGGATCTGGCCAGTGAAGATAGAGCCAATTTGACGAAAGTGCGTTTAGAAGACTTTACCATGTATGGGTACATATTTGAGGTCGGAGACACTGGGGAAAGCTACGCAGAAGTTTCATAGGCCAGATGTTAGTCTTCCTCGATAGCTGTGTTGTGTTGAAATTTGTACTGTTGGAATGCAAATAATGTTTTTCCTAACTCCCAATTTTTGTTTACCCAATCGAGCTGCAAAATCACTTAAATGTTTCTAAGGATTCTCATATAAGGCATCTGTGACCTAAATTTGCAAAAATTATTGTTTTACCTAAATCCCAATTTTTTGGCCCAATTGAGCGGCAAAATCACTTAAATGTTTTTAAGGATTCTCACATTAGACATCTGTAACCTAAATTTGCAAAAAATGATTTTGGGTGATAACAAAAATAGATACTTAAATAAAAGAAAAGAATTTTCGTTGCATCCCGACGATGCAAACTGCAACACCATATAGCTGTTGAATACCAGTGCATCATGAATCAAGGAATCGGTTGATGGGATAATGACCTGCGGCTTGTTCCGGTGACTTTCCGGTTGATTAGTTGGACGGTTAATGTTTTGTCCTTGGTTCATCGAACAAATCAGCCGTGGTTATCGAATGATACTCCCCAAAATCTAGCCTCTCTGATGACATGCAGATATAATGGGGTAGTCATGATCTCTGTAGCATGATCATCATCCTGAGCCACTTTTCCCGCCTCTTGGTAAATCACGTCTGATATCGTAACCTAACGATCATAGTCGTTCAATTTCCACAGCGAGAATTGCACGCTCGTTTCCCAGGGCCTTTATCTGAACTGCCCGAGCGTATCTCACCCAGTTTAAGTACGAAACTCGATCACGCAAGGCAAACACATTTTTGATTGGAATAAGTCAGTGCCATCTTTAAAATAACAGATAATTCCAGTGCCAGTGATGAAAATTTCTTCGATCTACCCGTATACTCTCATCCAACATCCGTTTTCCCGTACGATGTCCTCCAACAACCCCCACTACGGCTTCATGGTCTTAGTGGACTCTCTCGTCATTTGCGCTCATTCCCAGCTGCTTTTTCAGCAAGGACCGCGCGAAGAAAAGTTAGCGACAAGCCGCCAAGGTATATAGCGAAAAAAATCAACATTCAATTTATTATCGACGCATCGTCCTCGAAGACCTCAAGGTTGTTGGAGACTCGCGGGGCAATTAGAGATCGGGCTTGCGCCCTGGTTCGCAAAGTGCCCGTCTCCCTCGATTCTTCTGCTGTTCCCCTTGTCGTTCCTCCTCGATCTCTCTCGTTCTCGCGTGTTCTACCTAGATCGTTCGAATAATCACCTGGTGGATGCCGAAGCGACACACGACGGGGAGAAAGATACCTGGCGACTACCGTACCGCAAACATCAAAACCGTATAGATGGAGACTGCGCGCGGCATCAGCGCAGAACGAGCTGACACTTTGGCAATGGTGAGAGAGGGAGAGAGAAAGAATGAGGAGATGGAGGGAGATAAAAATGACCTCGTGGGCGTCATTTACACAGGCATATAAATATATCGGAAACAGCCGACCTGACTCGTACATACTTTTTTTTCCGCGTCTTAAGTATTGGCAGAATATAAAGTCCGCAGTTGGATTCGAAAAAAAATATAAACGTCCATTTGAATCAAGAATACCCGCGTCCAGGCGAGTATAGGATTTGAGTTTCTCGCAGGCAGCAAAGATGTTCCGATCAATTTTATGGCCGCTACACGTGCACGGCGAAAGAGGGGAGGATAAATTTATGATTTATGCAGATAGACGTAATAGCAATGGAGAATTCAGCCGTAATGGTAATAATTCCCAATTGACGATTATTGTTTCATCGATACGTTCAGTAATAGTCACGGATTTCCCTCGATTCGGCGAAGATCCATGGAGTACCGTACCACGTAGCTCGATTAGTACGTATACCTCTGGTACGTCCACAATTCTCTAAGCGTTATTTTCCCATGGAGGATCGCTTAAATCGCCGATTTACCATGAGGTGTGCAACCGCTTGATGGAAAGTACAAACATGTATGGGTGCCATAAAACAGAGTGTATGCACGTTATCGGAGGTAAAGTCCGAGTCGTACGAAGCTTTCCACGACCACCACCTCCAACACCAGAGCTCGGACGATTATGTACAAATTATGGGTAATCAGCTGGGGAAATGAGAATCCACCTTGCTTCGAGGAATGCATTAATAACATCATATTCCTTGCATTGCTTCTATCGGCTGTCCTGCTTCTTGCTGTCTCTCTTTCTCTCACTCGTACACAGTGACCCTCTGTTTAGTTCTCTCCTTCTCTCTCTCGCTCTTTCTCTTTCTCTCGCAAGCCCTAATGATCGCTCTGTACGTGCCAAAACGCGAAATTACATTCTCGCGCGTACATCGCAAGCGCTGGAGTTCGAGCAAAAGACAAATAAATAAGCACACGAATACGTACACGTGTGCATCGGCTCTGCACGTTGGATCCTTTCGTTCCGCAGTCAATTCCCCCCAACATCATTTCAATCTGATGTTCAGCCGATCACGTGATTCGTGAATTTTCACAAATCGCGAAAGAGCGAAGACCGTACGGGAAAACCTGCATGACGGATAATTAATCACGTTGCGCGACCCAGCCTTAACGACTTTAACACCAAACGAAACGAAGAGAGCCTGATCGTATGAGACGAGTGGAGTTCTTTGATACCTTTGACTACATCGGCATACGTGTCAGCGCAGCATTGAAGGTGATTCGACACGCTGCGCTTGGATGACGATGTTGAAGTTTGCACCTTTGGAATGCAATGGAAGTTCATTTTTTTAATCATGTATTGTTATCATCGAAATTTTGTTGGCACTTTTAGGCTGCGATAATGTCTCGAGCGTTTTTTTTAGGGCGTTTTCTCAATTTGTGGACTAAATAAAAAATAAAAATGATTTTTCATTGCCTTCCAATGATGCAGGCTCCAAGACTATCTTAAATGGTATGGATATTTTTCAGTATGTTATTATGTTTATTGTGATTATTAATTGCTTCTGCATTGGAGGTATGTACGAAGACATTACCCTGCAGCTATTGCGATTTCCCATTCCGAGCAGTGATAGCTTAGGCCAATACTGGGTTAGATGACCCTTTTGCAGATTACTGAGCGGTCGGCATGTCTCCTGAGTTTCCTATGGTAAGACGACTGAAATTTTAAATAAGAGGGTGGTTCGGTAGGTAATCTGATTCGATGTGAAAGAGAACAATCTGAGTTATGTTGTATCTTATTGTTCGTTTAGTTTTCGACATAATCCTTTCGACTTTAGAATGACGTGTGACTATAGTTTTCATCCATTGGAAGTAAGCTTCAAAATCATATATACAGATCCCGTTGTCATCCTCCACCTATCCAACCACCGTCGACCAACTGCCTTTATTACCACAAGTTTTCCACAATTTCTCTGTACCCTCGCGACAAATGCGATACAGTGGAGCATTGACAAAGAGTTGGCCGTGGGCAAGACTCTGGGTCTCTGAGAAACTGGACATAGCAAAGGGTGAGTGAAAAGTGTAAAGAATTCAATCGTATATCCTGCAAGAACATACGAACGAACATCAGAAATTAAACGTATAGACCTCAATGCCTCCCAATCAGGATGAGTATAAAGATGATAGGATTGAAGTTTGGATCGTTGGTATGCAATGAAAATTCCTTTCAATTCCTGCTCTTCATAACCAAAAATCGGAATTTGTAGATTTAGGGTGTAGATCGCTAAATGACGATTCTCACAAAATTTCGCGTGATTTTTAGAGCTTGAATCTGTCGAACAGTTCTCTCCAAGTTTGCATCAATGGAACGGAACGAAAAATCTTCGATCCCTTTTTTTGTTACTACTCAAAGGTTGCAAATGTAGGTTGTGAGACTTAGAAGAAATCTTAATAAACGTTTAAAGAATTTCCCTTAGTTCAAAAATGCCAAGAATGTTGGATCCCAACAAGTTAATGATTGAAAGGAATATACATTTTAGAGAATACATCGAAAAATAATTTCGCTCCAACTTATTGTCAACCTGATTGCAGGGAACGTTTGGTACTGGCTGTTCATAGGATCGTATGTCACGGCGTGACATAAGGGAGCTGTAGTAAAAGTGTGCACGCGCCGGTCGTGCACCGATCCCGGCATCATCCTCCGTTATCGCATCGATGCAAATTAATAGCGGGAATCGGGCGTGCATAATGCGCGTGTAGTTGATATACAGATATATGAAGAGAGCGGAGAGAGTGCTGCATACGCGTCGGAACGATTCATGAATTATACATTGCTCGGATGACTGATCTCAGCCCGCATGCACATAGCAAATCTCCAGCCTACCTAACGACAAACGACAAGAGATTGCGCATTGGGTCTATGCACAGTGTTCGGAATCGCCGAAAAGTCGGCAAAAGTACACCAAGGTTGAGATTTTAAAAGAAATTTCGGAATTTAATGTTTTCGAGGTCGCTGATCACGAATCTGAAGTCAAATTTGCAAAATTCAAAATGGCGGATCCAATATGGCCGACCAAAAGTACAACATTTTATTGAATTCGAGTAAAGATCTGTGTACTCGTGATTTCGAAGCCGCTGATCACGAATCTGAAGTCAAATTTGTGAAATTCAAAAATGGCGGTTCCAACATGGTCGACCGATACCACAACATTTTATTGAATCCGTGTACAGCTCTGTGTACTCGTATTTTCGAGGTTGCTGATCACGAATCTGAAGTTAAATTTGTAAAATTCCAGACTCAGTATAGTTGACCGGTATAAACAGATTCACCCATAGGTATGGGTGAATTTAATCGCGGAAAGAACAATATCGTACGAAACACAAAATTGAGAAGCACATTTACCCAAAGGCATCTGCTATTGCAATATCAAAGCGCGTTACTATCATCCCAAAAAAGGACTAATTTGTGCAGTTCCTGACCTACCTCTTTTCCGTCTGATTGCGCACGTTGTCACCGTAAAGAAAACGGTATTCGAGTGCGCTTTCATGCACCTGTATACCTCAAGGTGTATCCAGGTGAAGATATTTTTGTTTACACCAATCGGAATAT
>OX101785.1:53559989-53582489 GCA_944452715.1 Ophion slaviceki | reverse complement strand
CACGCACTCTAGACTCAAGGGTGTGAGCTGTTATTTCCAACAATGACTGGTGCATTCGCGATTACAGATAACTGATGGAGGCATTGAGTTCTTTCCTCTTTGGTAGGCCGTGACTTGTGTTGCTGCACTCGGTACGATTGTTACGACCCAAAGGGAACAAGTTTCACATGTACTCATTTTTTTACAGTCACGGAATCATCGAACTTTCCATTGTACCAAGAATGGTCCACGCGCAAGAACTGAAAACAGTCCACTATGATTATTCCAGCAAGTTTATTCCCGTCGAACAACTTGACAATCTTGGCACATTTAGTAACTTTGCCGGAAGGTGTAACATCCGATAGCCACTCATTGGGCGTATGCTGACACAACAAGGTATCGACACGTTGAGCGCATACCTTCGTTAAATTACCTGGTAGGATAAATTCATTTAGATTCTCGATCACCTGCGTTAGAAAAAATCCGGTCCTGCAAGAAAGTTGATGCCTGATTATGCCACTTCCAACGGAACAGCTCCTCCCAAGTTGATCGGATAATTACACGTTACGCATGCAACACGCGTGTATCAGCGCTCTTTTTAATTTATCTACAAACATCTTGAGGCTTTAACGACGCGTTACGTTCGATCTACGCATCCTGATTAGATGGTTCATTAGTAATGATAGCTCAATAATCAAGGCGCACCCTAGTTACGCGCCAGACATATAAATCATATAGAAATTCCCTGCTGGCTGCGTGTGCCTGATGCTTATTTCTGCGCTGAGCGTGCATTCGTGTGCATGGACGAGTTCTCGTAACTATCATACTCCGTGTCGAGTGGATCTCACTAATTCGCGCGACGTTGGACCCCCGGGGTCTCTCGTCTTTGCAAGTGCAACGCCATAGCAGGCATTATATCACGAAGCGTATGGCAGTGTCTATTATTCAATGTTTTTATATGGTGATCAAAGTGGCGGATGAAGTAACGACGTTCTTTTTTCACACGTATGGCTATATATATATTTTTTTCACACGTACTTTGTACGTAGCAAGTTTGGTGGACGATAATCACTGTTATTAATATGATGATTGTTATAGTGATTATTATGAGGGAATGACGCAGAGACGCCGGTGGTCAGATATATCAGTAGTGCCTGCAGGTATATAGATAGTACCACTATTATAATAATCTATCTGCTATAGTACTACGAGAATACTATAGACTCCGGACTCGTGGGAAGTGCCCGCACCCTGTACCAACGGAACAAACTTCTACACGTAAATGTATATACGTCGCTAGACACGGCAATCATGCAGACCAGAACCTCCCCTTCTCCTCATCCAATGGTAATGATAACTATCCAACGTAATTGTAAATTCGTTACGCCCTCAATAGAGCGGTCTATTTGCGAGTCATTACTCCGATTTTCCATTAGGTCCACTCTCTCGTATGGATACTACGTAACTCAACGCTGTACTCCCCATTGGGAATATAATACGACGCGAGAACGACCAATACCTGTCTGCTGGTGTGTGTGTGTCTGTGGGTGTGTGTGTGCATCGCGATCCCTGTTCGACTCCTGCGATCTTCCGGTTTGGCATTTGCCGGGGACACGAACGCTGGACGAGATCGATCGAATAAATTACGATCAGAATTGAAACTTTAAATCAATCTCACATTCTCTCATATCTGTCCCTTGACGGGAAGACAAGAGAAGAGATTGATAAATCTTGCGCTTTTCAGGGCCATCAGAGGTAAATAGGTACTACAGCTCCCCCGGGGAATCGCCGAATTGCCTCTGTCTTTTGTATCACTATGGAAACTCATGCAGTTTCGATGGCCCTTCGATCTTGTAGCAGTAACTAACGTTCGGCCACATCTCTCGTCTCATTCTTCATAGCGGTTGCAGCTACATCGGTGCATCAGCACTCTCAGCTGAGCGCGGTACAACACTCGAGAGCTCGCTTCTTGCTTCAACACCATGGGAACTCGGGAGATCGTGCCCGTATGTAGATGGCGAGAGCTGAAGGCACCCGAGGTGTCTCAAACCACACCAAGCGGTCCTCCGTTCTGCCTCACGAAGGTGGTCTATTAGTTCTTGACTGTGCTCTCGCCCTTTCTCTCCTCTTCTTCTTCCTATCCTTTTCTTTCACTCGTTGCAGCGAGGCACACCGTCGCGCACATTGCAGCGCTCCTGCTCCCGCCGCTGCCCATATCTGCGATCTATCCGATAAGATGCAACAATACAGGAAGTCGCGCCGCGCGCGCAAACTGTACGGCTCTCGTATATGTGTATGTGTACACCCTGTGTGTGTGTGTGCGAAGGTGCCTGCATATTGACCAACAAACCCTACAAACGTTTCGTTCCAGAACTTCCCGGCCCTTAGACTTCCCTTTTTCCCAATCCTGTACGATTGCGCCTCGCAGATCGAGAGAAACTCACGCGAATCAAACACAATCCGTAAACCGGAAGATTGACGGTCTCGATAAGATGGAGACACACTCGGTCGACCGAGCCGGGTGAATTAACAATTACGCGTTGCGTATATGGTGCGTGAGCTCCTTCCAACCGAGCTTTGATGCCTTATACGCCTGATCGCATTCCAATGAGCTCATCCTCTTCCCATTTTCCCTTGGGGATACCCTCTGCTCAGTTCTTTGAGCTTTTTCGTTGATATTACTGGAGCGAGTCCTGTGTGAAGTTTTGATTCGGTTGCTTCATTCAGACATCACGATAAGATTAAAAAATCATCGCGGAGAGACCTAGCAGGGTTGAAACTATGTTCACATTTCACCACATATCTCGCAATCGACGCGAGAGATTCGGGTAAATCTGAAGTCATTTTGTAGCTATTTTAATGGACTAATCGATTTTCTACTAGAAATAACTCTAGGAATTACGTACCGTGAAAAAAATCATTTAAGCAAATAAATCGTTCTGTTTCAACTCTCTTCATATCGAGACAAGTTGAGCAGCTATCGAGGCGAGTTGAAACGTCTGAACATTGGTACAAAATATAAGTATAAATTGTGTCAAAACACATTGTTTTTGTTAACTTTATTGAAAATTAAAAAAACTTAACCTCGACATTAATCTAAGTCTCACTTTTTTATTCAGTCTGACAAATTTTTATAAGTTTCAACTGAAACGAATATAAACTCACGAATCTCACGAAATTGAATAGTACAATATGGCAAAACAAGAATTAATTGAAGGAGAAACTGTATGACACGAAAGCAAATCAATCTCTATTCTGACAAACAATTGTGACATACATATGAAAGTTCTCCACCAGTGCAGGCTTCGTGCGACCATGCTTTGCACTCCAGGCATTGCACCCACTTTCATTTGGTCTGCTGTTTGAATACGAGTCCATATAATACACGCAAAAATACCCTTCCTCGTCTTCACATTCCAAGTTCTCTTTGTGCTTTATTTTTCATCCCGTAAAATAACCTCTTCACCGGCGGGCTCATATATTTCTCGGCTCGCCATACCTCTATCTGTTTTCCTAATATATTTATTCGGCATCCGAAATAAAAAAAATGCAAGCCTTGCAAACCACATCACAAAATATAAAAGTGTGAAAACATTAGTGCAACCGAGGTAAGTCCGAACACCTTGTTTCAACCCTTCTAAGCATCAAAAATGCCAAGCCACTTGATTTGGAACTCACTACTGATTAAGAGTATTGCAAGACATTTCAATATGACAAATCGAATGCTAAGTTAGTAAGCTTCCAAACAATGCATATCACATACGATCAAATATATAAACAAGGTAACTCAAGCTTAATAAAAAATACTTACTTTTGCCGATGTTTTTTGGCGCGAGTATCGATGTGACGCAACTGAACTCGCAACGGCACCGGAGCGAACTAACAAGTGGCGCGCGTCGTAGGAATGAAAGAATGACATTGTTGTCAGCTCGCTAACAATCACATCTACCGAGACATTGACATTGTTTCAACTCAGTTCTGTGTGAACCCTTCTAGGTCTCCCCTACGTGCAGGCGTACTTGAAAAAAGTTCAAGGCGTTGCATCTGAGCAGGGGAAATGTTGACCGCTTTTTAATTGCCTTAAACGATGTATAAACATCATAAGAATGATATACAAAAAGAATTACACATGAAACATTTTTTTAATAATTTTCAAAATTCATTTTCCGAAACGCCTCCGAGCGCTCCGAAACGCACCAAACAGCCTAAACTGTGGAAGTCGCAATTAAGGCTCGTTGAGTCCAATCCTTGTACAAAAAATATGCAACGACCTATCAACTGAAGATCTAATGTCAAAATGCCGACGCGGGTACACGCAGAATTCAAATGAGAGCTTCAACTCCGTCGTGTAGACGATAGCTCCTAAATCAGTTTTGAAACGTTAAACGCGTTTTCCTTGCAACCACGTTTTTTGAAAATCGGGAGAACGCATAATTCGGGCAGCTTTCATCCGATTGACTCGAAGTTTTGACTGTAGCTTCTTAGATAGCTTCTCTAAATAAGTGCACACGATTTTTACGATTCACCGACAGTTCTCGTTTTTATAAACAAATCAAGACCTATCTTTTAGCAACCAAACATTATTTAAATGGTGCCATTTTGCGAAAAAACCCATATTTGTTAGTAATTGTACTTTCCGAGCAGAAGTAATGTAAATGAGGAAAATTTGTTTCGGTCTAGGTGCTAAAGTGTATAAGTTTTGCATCCCCCCGCAAAGTACCTAAAAACGCTCTTAGGGTAGCTACGACTGCGCCGTAATATTATATTTTTTTCATGAAGAATTTTTTTTGTATAAGTCAACATATCGTCCTTGATATTGCAAAACGTTCTATGTCAATAACCAATCAGAACGCTCCATTCAGCTGTTCGTCACGCTCCATTCAGCTGTACGTCACGCGACCCCAAGCCGCAACTTTTCGATATTGCAATGAGTTCTTTGGTTCTGTTGTAAAGTCGTCTGAAAATCACATAGAACTAATCGCAATATCAACGAGGATACGTAGAATAAACCCTCCAAACCTCATTTCGATTGCTTACCAAGTATTCTCAAAAAAAAATCCCAAACGTCCTCATTTTGCAGTGAGCATCGTAGATGAGACGCCTCAACGGCCATCCGCAGTTTCAAGTATTACCGATTACCGCAAAGCATGCAACAAGTTTATAATCGTTAACAGTCCGCTTTACCGGTTTCCTATCGAACCCAAAATGAATAAAGTTGATAAACATAGCATTGAAATTAGCTACCAACATAAAACAAAAGGTTTTTTTTTCGTCCACGAAGCATCGAACTGATATTCCGTGTCATCAAATAATAGTCTGCCCTTCGCCCTCTCGCTTTACGACGATCCTTATCTTCTCTACTCTATTCGTGATCCTACGTGACGACACGATCACGAGGGCTCGGTGAGATCGTGAAATAAGTAGCGTGACGTTGGAAAAGTTCCGAAGCAGCGAATCGAAAGTGGGAGATGGACGCGAATTCTCGGATAACTTTGTAGCAGGTACTATCCAGTGGAGAGCCAGTATCAAGAGCGAATAAGCATAGTTTACCGGTGCTGGCCTTATGCTGTGCTCCTTGTATCGCTTTGCCACCTCCACCTTGTGTCGTCGTCGTCGTTGCCGTCGTCGGCTAGTCCTGGGTATCTGCATGGGCCAACCCACGCGCGGGGATTCCACGGATGCAAATTCGCCGGCTGAGCTATCGTCGGATCGTGAGTCTCCGGGTGGAGCGGAGATACAACGTAGAGAACCGGCGAATAAAGCCGGTCCGGGTTCTATCTACTCTTGTCCTCATCGTCGTTGTCGTTGTTGGACCGTTGCACTTGCACCACGACCCGCGGATGCATGATGTATATCCGCCACCGGGACGCAGTCGCGAATATGCAAACCAGCATTGCGCTTCTCGTGGCGTGCACCCGCAGGGGTCAGCCTCCGGTCATGACTGTGGTCCAAGCACCGCTTCTCCATACCACACTACACCATCACCATTATACCCAGAGGGGTTATTGCACCTCTCCGGAAACATTCGCCGATAATGGGGGAAACGAGCACCAGGCTACATGCTGTAGGTGTATGCCGTATGTGAACTGTGCGCTCTCCTGTCAGCTCATCCCTCCATGTAGGCGCTGTCTCCCTATATGCTTGCCTGCTCTTTCGCATCGGGCTGTAAAGCTCCAAAATTTGCAGGAGTAATGGACCCGTGCATATTACCATAAGCTAATAGAAAATCCAAAGCGGTATAAATTACAACAGACCTCCAAATGGAATTCCTCAATTTCCTAGGGGGGATTGGATTGACATGATACCAATCACAGGTATGCCGTATGTTTTCTAATCTCTTCACATCAACCCTGTAGCTCTCGACATACTAAGCGATTTTCTGGCCCCATAGGGTCATCGATTCAAAAAACATGCGGTAAAAAATGGATGCGATGAAAGAGAGGTGAAAGGGCACAGAGCAACGTCGGTAACATGGGTCTGACGATTGTTCTTTGGGAAGATGAATACGAGGCATATAGCTGAGCTACCCTGCTGGGCACAGTCAAATATCTCTCGTCACAGATACCGGGCATTTATGTATGTTTGTATTGTTTTCATGCAGTCAAAGGTATGCGGCACTGTACCGTGTAATATACCCGCTCGATAGTCAAAATAAGCGTGGCACAACGCAGCACATTCCGGTCGGCTTAGCGGGGAGGATGAAAAATATGCCGGGACAGTTCGTTCAGTGTAGTCCGAGCTTCAAGCTGGTCTGCAGATGGATGTAAGTGGCATTGAGAGCAAGATCGCATAATGTCAGAGAAAAAAAAAGAATAACGTGAACGTGGTCAAAACGATGGGTATGTAGATATAACGTGAGGAGGATGAGTAGAAACTAAGGAATACATGTGTGAGAAATGTACAAGTTCCGTCGGAATGGTTGGACGCCAGGATCACTCCCTCGGACTTTAACGATCTCCTATGGCAGTTATCCACTTGCGCGCTGCAGATCACCGGTGCTACTGGGTCAAGCGCCGGCGCTCAGGGGCACGGGAACCCGCTCGCTCGACATGCTTTTTATTCTGCTTCTTGCTTGCTTGTTCACTTCTTCGTCTCACTTGTACTGCTCCTCTGTCTTGTTCTTGGCGCAATTTAAATGGCCAAGGACTGTATCGCCGGCGCTTCCACGGTATGGAAAAAGCTCATCTTCAGCCTCTCCGAACAAAGTGCAGATCGTTTCATCGTCTCACGTAATTTCGTCCGTGGAGCGTAACTTTGCCACACCAGATCTGCCCATCACGACTCCACTGTACGGTTCCGTGCGGATTATGATTGTTTCTGATTGGGTATACCTTTTCTACCTACGCTGTTGATGGGAAGAGTAGAGATCAATCAGTCGAACTACCAAAGCCCTCAATGATTCACCGCCAACAGATATAATACGATGGGCAGACTTATATCCTTGTAGTATACTAAATGTGCAACGATGCGATTCCCAGCTGTACGACTCAGTTCTGGAATGTTAGATAAAATATTGCTTAGACCGTCGAGTAAAACGTTCATTTCATCAGGTCCATGTCTTTTGAAACTCATGAGTTCCTTCGCCAAACTAAAATTCCTCGACCGTGCTGAACTCTTTCCAGATTGCTGTGAGTGAGTTTTGGAAATACGCAAATTTAATCTTGCGAATTGAGTCGCAATGTAAAAGCGCTGATCAGGAATAGGTTTCCCCCTAGAATGTTGTCTTTGATGCGAGAGACCTTTCGATTATTTCCAGACATGTACCAGTTATTGAACTTCCTTATAGAATCGTAGGTAAACGTTCGTGATAATGCATACACCGGATTGAATGGTGTATGCAGTCTCATCTCAGACTGGCGTCGGCAACGTCTCTCGTCTCTCTGACGACCCTACTATCTATGGCGTCCCAGTCGTCGCTAGCGATGGAGCACCAGTATGGGGAGCCAAGGTGGATGATGCTGCTCGGGTGCGAGCGCTGGTGCTGTGCTAGTGGGGGCGTGCGATAGTTCAAGTCGTGAGCGGACAGCCCCGCCCGACACGACCGCGGAGCATCTCCGTTCTGACCCCCGCTGACTTACCACGGGTCTCGCCGACTCCCCTCAAGCCTCACCGCGCACGGGACCCACCAGCAATATCCCACCAAACCCAGCAATCTTCCCCTCCGCGATTCACTGACTGGTCGAGTGCGCTCGGTGTATTGCACTGCCAGCGTACTTTTCCTCGACAATATATCACTTTAGGCTTAGGGCACATGTTGTGCTTTGCAAGCAATCACTGTACCAACAGCTCTGTCCGAAAATTTGTCGTCCAGGATAGCTAGCTTGGGTGCAAACTACGATGACAAACAAGTGAATGCAAATTGCTAAAAATAATTACTAGAATGGTGCTGCGTTATACAATGAAAATTCGACCTTTGATTCGACTTCAAAAACTGCAGACAAGTTAAATCAGACAACCTCATTTTGCTCTGATTAGGCTGTCGAGAGTACAGGTATCCACTGGAATATAATTAGCTGTAGCTATGCAGGAGGCAACCCAAGAAGGAGAAGCAGTGATAAGTGTGGGAAGGGTAAGTTCTCTGCGGTCTTATATCATGTGAGTACGAATAAGGCGAGACGCAGAAGACGTTATACTGAATACACTGAGGAAACCCCGCTCTTCGGAAACACAGAATAATGTGGGGAACCACAGCTAATCCAGCTGTTTAGTACGAGCAGTGCACTGGCGGAAACTTGGTTCACTCGAGATCCGATATAGCTCCACCTACCCAGGAACCTGCTTGCCTGTCTGGTCTACATAGACGAGGAGCGTTGAACCCACGAAGTGCGGCTGCGAAACAGTGATTCCTCAAAGAAACTCTCTTCAGGCTCATAGTGCTGACGTTGTAAACAGCCAAGGGTACAAAGATTCTACTGGAAAGAGAAACTATTTTTCGAGCTAAAGGAATCTTGGTGATTAGGATAGTAGCATAATTCACAAGATTGATTTGAAATTCCACTCACGTATCCCGTGTTCTTCAGTTTGAGTTTATACAGCGCCCAAAAGCGAAGAATCTACTAAGTTTGCTCACGTAGGTCTTACCATCCCCCAATCTCACGCTTCGCCACCATCGTATCTTCGATTTGTCGCTTTTTCTGTCGCAACATTAGTGTAATCTTACCATTGCATCTAGTAATCTGGTAAAACGTGTAATGTATCAACATTTGATCGGGCAAGTACGCCACGCCACGTTGATCGAAGCCGTACACCAAGGCGCAAATCGTTAGTCAATGTACATACGGTACTGTGCAAGAATGGGAAGAGCGCCAAGACGTCAGACCGTTCCCTCTCCAACGACGATTGCGGATGGGAAGTCCGGACTGCGCTGAGAGATAGTAGAAGCAGCAAGAGAAAAAGAAGAAAGAGAGGGCACGATATACTCGGGGAGGCCGCGAAGGTCACAGGGCTAAGGCACTTCTCACGCCCTCGCCGTGTCGGTGGAACACCCCACTTAGACGAGCCATCCGTACGTATACGTACGTAGTTCTTAACGCGAGCGATTAGTATACGTGCTTAATTGCCGTTAACGTGCGTGCGTGACGGTAGGTATTGATCATCCAGAGTTTTCTCGCCGGAGCAGTGCGCAAGAAAAAGCATCAATGTACCAGCGGCCGGGTGAGGATGGGGGGGGGGCGATTATTCTCTTTCCTCTCGACTGCCTGATAAATTGTCGGTTAAAGTTGCCGAGTTGAGTTAGGATGCAGCAATATCGATAAACAGATAGAGTAATGTTTACGATCGAATATATAGATCAGCAATGGCGGATGAGTATCGGCTGCTGGAATCGAAGATACACACAATGTGTAAGGTATTTCGAACGGCAAGGTTGAAAAGTATTTTCGGCCTGAATGTGGCATACACATGCAGCTGCAGATGAGAAGCAAAATCTGAATGATATAATACTTGCTTGGCACGATTCACAGTATCCTGAGTATGAATAGTCACTGGGTTCTGAGCGAGAGAGGTTGATAAATCGGACAATCACTCTTTCGCAACACCCGCTCCCATGCCTTTAGCTGCAATCAAAGTAATGATTCAGTAAACTTACTGGCAGAGAGAAACTGTCTCGTTGGCCTAATTAATGACGATGCAGGATAAATATATGGCATATAATAATCAGAGAATCACGAGTACTAAATTTATCACTGAGGATCCTCAACGAGCTCGACCCACTCATAGAATCAAACGCCTGTCGAATAATTCCACTCGTGTGTTGTCTTCTCACTGGTGTGATAATTCTCAGCAGGACAACAAGAACGCCTATCGTATTGTATAATTAGCCAATTAAATGAGCCAACGAAACGCGACCATGTGTTAACGATAGTCATAACGATTGGACGATCCGATGGGAGATTAGATGAGCTTTTTTCAGCTTCTTTATCTTTGATCCTGCGAGCCCCCGAAGTCCAACTTACAATTCACCAGTTCCGAAGCACGGACTTGATCGTCATTGTAATGTGATGTGGTTTTTTGTTTCGGGAACAGAGACCCGCGATAGATATTACGGTACTGTATTGGCGGACATAAAATAATACTGTACGGTGGATCCAATAGATTTTATCTTGACATGGATGAAGGGGCAGCCCGAGCGATATGACCACATTGCCTATTGCTACTTGGCTTACGCCGCGAGCAGCTACCGCACCACTGCCTCGACCGCATAGGGTCCTAGCACTGCCTGCACGCTTCACCTCGCAATCCGTTTGCGGTTCGATACGATTTATCTCGATCGGCAAAGCGTGCTGCTGTTGGTGCTATGTGTGCTGAAGCAACGACGAACAGTTGAGCTCCCGAGTGGCGTAACTACTTCGGGAGCCGCTAAATCCTTGTAGCGCATTCTCGACGATTTCGATCGTGCCGCTTGAATTCTACTATCAAAAGCGGATAATGATTTACACGTAGTACAAGAGGATCATTTCCGATAAGTAATAATAACGGGGAGTGATTAGATGGAAACAGGAAAATAAAAAACAAGTACTGGACGTAGAAGCCTAGTCATTTTTTTCCCTACTTTATCGTATGTCACCAGCATTCCAGATTGGAATTGGAAAATCACAAAAGTGCTGGATACAAAGACCTAGTGATTTTTCCACTATTTTCTCATACGTCACCAGCCTTCCAGGTTGGAACAGGAGACTCAAAAAGTGCTGGACGCAGAGGGCTAGTCTTTTTCTCTTCATCAAGAAGAAATCAAAGAAGTGATGGGCGTAGAGACCTAGTCATTTTTCCCCATCTTCCTGTATGTCCCCAGAATTCCAGACGCATTTTATTCTCGAGTGTGAAGAGGGTCGCTGCATTACATGACCGTGGTACCGGTACGTTAATACGGTAACGCATTATCTAGATCGTTCGTTGTGCACGCGGTGTCTGTAGCTTCCGGCGGGCCTGAAGAAACGACGTGAAGCAGCACGAGTAATTAATCAAAGACAATCAAACTCTGGGAGCGGCCGCTCGTACCAGCTCCCAACAAACGGGACGTAACATACGTCTGCGCGCAGTAACGTGTTATCCTTTTCTAATCCACCGTATTTGTTCCTCGTGCATTGAGAAATCCTTCAACCTCTCATACGCGCAGTGATCGCTCGTGTTTGAATCATGAAGGCACATTTACTGCGTCTCGTAATTATCTTATCAGGATCGAATTAATATTAAAAGATCTGTTCCCTATTAGCTCCATTGCTCCATTGATGTACCGTTGAAAAAGAAACGGATTCATGAGCGCACGCTTAGACTTTTCCGTTACCTGGGCAATGTTTGATTTTCCACTTTGTTCTCGTTGTTCTTCAAGTTCAAAGTTGTCATATTCTCTCCACCTCTGGAACGGATGTTCTGCATCCTCAGACCAACTCCACAAATGCAAGTCATTTTCCTCCCTGGCAACGTTTCAATGATCGAAGCACCGAGAATTCAGAGGAAAATTCGCAGAGGACGGGAACGTATCAGAAGATTTGCATTGCTACACTGTAAACCACTTTATGAAGCACGATCAATCGAAAATGCACAATACACAGAAGATTCACTCTGCGCCGGGAAATACGTATACTTCGAAAGACTCGATGCATGAATATATCCAGCAATGGGGTTTGCGTGCCAAACACTTCGACAAAAAAAGACGAAGAAATATACTTATCTTCGGCGGCCCCCAAGAGTTTTACGGCAAAATAACGTAGGTATTACTCGTAAAGCAATTGGTATTCGTTGGCGCTTCGAGTTCATAATGTTCGATTCTCTTTAGACTTGTACCTCGTTTGCCGTCGGAGCGCGCGAGAGTATGCGGAATTTTAAACGACCGTCGAATCGTCGGATCGCCGGTACGTATACAGACTCCACTTCGGATTTCTTGCTCATGGGTGCGCGCTCGAGAGCTTCACCAACAATGAGCGAGGAATCGCTGCTATACATACGGTATACTTTGCCTGAGAAAATTACCCCTTGTATTCGCCCTTCGCTTAAACGGGTGAAAGTTACAAGTCGCCTCTGCCTGTCTCGCTTGTATCTCTCTTCCATCAAAAAAGAACGACCGGTAGGATACATCAGGCAAGTGGAATACAATGGTTTAACTCTGCACCGGCGTCATAAGCTTGACATCGCGTGTCGCGGGAATGCTGGAAGTGCCTTTCCCGATGTGCTTTTCTCCGCCCCCGCTGGCTGGTGAATTATAAAAGCAACCGTAATGAGGGAACGCACGCTCTCGCTCTGTAACTTTTCAGTCACTCTATGAAGCGCTCGCCCGATATTCGTTGTTGCAATAACGGTGATAAAACGGACCATTGATTGAACATCAAGTCGCGGTTCATCCGGAATTTGACAGCAGCTGATGACATTCTTGTCCTGCGACGAAGTGGAACATTCTAGGCTGATGAGGTCTTCAGCAGTTCATTTTAGTATGACACTTATCAAGCTTTCAGGCTGTCAAAATGCTGCCAGTGAAGCGGTACTCTTCGGAAGTGCTGCACTTGCGTCTGTCGCGTTGGACAAGCACTTCTGCGAATCTATAACCCAACATGATCCAATACCCAGCTGCATTCGGTGCTTTGTTCAATCGATCATCGTTCAAATACACTCGCTGTTGAATCATCAGCGTGCGGAATGACAATTACGATGAGAGCGTTTCTTTGTCAATGGTTCGATAATGGGCGACTAAGTGGACGCTGAAAATCGACTAACGATGCGAGCATGGCTGGCGAGAGGCACAAACAAGTGAGAAAAACGCACCGAGAGTGCGGAAGAGAAAAAGAGAGAGAGAGAGAGAGAGAGAGAGAGAGAGGGAGAGAGAGAGAGAGAGAGAGAGAGAGAGAGAGAGAGAGAGAGAGAGAGAGAGAGAGAGAGAGAAGAGAAAGTGAGGTAGGAGGACAAAGAGTGAGAGGTCGAGGAGGAAAAAGAGACAGCCCCTGGTGCGAAAATTACAAGCCAGCACGCGCGAAACGGCAAACATGCCGAGAGTGCGAGAGATTACACGCTTGGGTACTACCGTGGCGCATTCTCTCCGCCAGCGTGAAGAATTGCGACGCAACGTTGTAATAACACACGGGGTGCCAGCGTTCGATTATCGAACCTATACACACACACGCGCGCGGAATACTCGACATTGCGGTCACAGCTTGTTGCTACTTCGACGACCACAGCCATCGGAGCTATTTCAATTTAGGTCCCTATAACACTAAAGGTGAAAATCATGTAAATTTCATGGATTTGCTTTGCGGGACTCTCGAGTTAGGGGAGGTTGGGGCTGGTTGTGACATTTTTATCCAACGTACCTATACTACTAGATGTCGTCTTTGGAATAACCAGGCTTTTAAAATATATTTTTCATATGAAGCAATTAATAAGATTTAAATACATGTGCATGATTTAATTGTGAGTTTGACGCAACTATTAGAACTTAATGTTGAAAATAAAAATGACAGTGTAACTTTTTTCCTGACATCAGGGGTTAGTTGTAACGAGGGGTAACATGTGACAAGAAATAGACAGGCTTACCGATCAGTCTTTCATTTTGAGAAAAGAATCATTGTTTTTTCAATAAAAAATATGTAGGCGGTGAACAGTCTTTAGATACCTAGCTTACTAACAAAAACATAGAACATTTTTACTTCACAACAAAATATAATTCTTTTAATCTTCAAAACAATAATGAAAATCAACTTAAAGTAATCAAACATGAAAAATAAACTAAACCACAGAGTAATTGACCGGAATAATCACGATCGCAAGTGATGCACACGTAAAACGTGGTGTTTCCAGAGACACATTTCACGTGGGAGCATTTTTTGCAATTAGTGCACGGGACCCATTCTTCACCAGGAAGACTTTGATCGAACAGACGCCAAGAGCCAAGAGAAAAATATCCATCTTTCTCTTCTTAAGATTCGATCAGAATTTTCCTTATTACGCCTTTCTTATTATCTTTCGTTTTCTTTGGAGGGGCCTCCGGCTTTACCGTTTTTTGTTTTGCTCCTCAGCTGAGGCGTTCTTCACTCGATATATTAGATGGGGGAGGTTTTGTCATGTCACTACCTTCCCCGATATTTGTAACTTTTAACCCCATCACCAAAATTGACCATTAAAAAATTCACGATATTTTTTTTCGGTTATCTTAGCTACAAAATCTTGGTTTTAGCCTATAAAGAAGGCATGTCGGGATGCATGTCACAATGATGCATGTCACAATGATGCATGTCACAATGATGCATGTCACAACGATGCATGTCACAACGATGTATGTCGCAACGATGCATGTCCTAACGATGTATGTCACAACGATGCATGTCACAAAGATGCATGTCACAACGATGCATGTCACAACGATGCATGTCGCAACGATGCATGTCACAACGATGCATGTCACAACGATGCATGTCACAACAATGCATGTCACAACGATGCATGTCACAACGATGCATGTCACAACGATGCATGTTACAACGATGCATGTCACAACGATGCATGTCACAACGATGCATGTCACAACGATGCATGTCACAACGATGCATGTCACAACGATGCATGTCACAACGATGCATGTCACAATGATGCATGTCACAATGATGCATGTCACAATGATGCATGTCACAATGATGCATGTCACATTCATGCATGTCACAATGATGCATATCTTAATGCATGTCATGACACGATTTTAATACTGTAATAATAATAGCGGCAGGTATAGACTAAAATTATTGAATATCAAAAAAGTTACAAATCTGCATTTATTTCGCACCAACGCACGCGGATCCTCTTGTCAACTGATACGGCACAAGTAGTACTCTTTACGTGAAGTGCATCGTGGTCGCATCTTTCCCCTCTTTCTAAAATTGCTGTAGCTTCACTTCTTGATTGGACATTTCTGTAACTTTTTGCCCCTGTAACGGCGAACCCCAGTCTCCCCTACTTGTTATTTTGTATAAGAGCCGATGAGAGCACGGTGGAGGGATAATGGCGAGGTATGTCGCACGGGTACGGTACAATCGAGCTACGGCTATTTCTCGCGCCAGGAAGAATACGGAATTCTGGTGCCGGAATTCCGAATACTTACGACTTATCGCTCGCGTCTATCGAGAAGGTGCGACCTATGGGGCTTTGTATCGTTCGTGCATTTTTACGCGCCTGCAGATCGTTCAAATCGCTTCGTGGTGCAAAGACGCGCGCGCGCGATCTTCTACTCGTTGACCCAACACCTCTGACCTTTATTTTCTCGTAAGCGACCTACGACGATAGAGCAACCGAGGATTGGCTCCGCGATGTAGTCTATCGGTGATGCTGCGTTTGAGGATTGAATTTTCATAGAAACTCACCGGTAGATGCGCACAGTGGAGGCGGCGTGGGCGTCGTCGAAGGCGAGGGAATTCTCCCAGCTGTGGTAATTAATGCCGCTGCTGGACTGTAACGAGGCACCTGCAGCACAACCGGAGTCTTCACCGACAGGTCCACGGGTTCAAGCTGTACCGGAGGTCCCGCCGCCTGTTGGAACGAAAAGAAACAACGAGGTTGAAAAATAAAATTGGCCGTAGTTTTCTGGCTGTATACCTCCGACCGTGTTCATCGTTATTCATTATTGTCTATTGTCATTGGTTGGAACTTGGAACGGAAATAAAACTTACGCAAGACTTTTTGAGAAGATTTTTTTCATTCTCATTAAGAAAGCTTTGTTTTCGTGAAACTTGATTTTGAGATCTAAATACAAATGCTTTTAAATGTCCGGAAATTTCAAAAAATTACATTTGAAACCTTTTACAGTTTTTGAGATTCCTCGCTGAATTTTTGCACGCTAATTGTGTATATAGGATGTTCGCAATAATTGATTTTTCTAAAAATCGGTCGAGCGCTTCTTAAGGGTGATTTTTAAGGGAGTTTGAATTTTTAGAAAAATATGTTTATGCACCCCATAATTCACTATTTTTTAGATGGCTTGTCAAAGTTCTGTTCGGAAATAAAGTACCATGCAAGATATACGCGGACAAACTTTTGCAGAAATCGATTAAAGGGTTCATATTTTCAAAAAGGAATTTGATTGAATAAAAGGGCTTTATGCTTTAAATTTCTCAATATCAGTCGTGATTTAATTTAACGAGAATTAGGAAAAGAGTTCAGTTGCAAAGCGAGTCTACACTTTCAATAAAACATGTCCCCGATGTAACTTTCTGACGGTGTTGAAGTTTGCATGGTTGGAACGCAACGAAAGCTCTTTTACATTTTATTTTCCTTATTTTTTATTATTATCGAACATCTTTTTTCTTGAAGATTTATATTGTACATCGCTAAATCAATATCTTTGAAAATGTTTAAAGAAATTTTGTAGGCGAAATCAACAAAAGAAAGTAAAGGAATTTGAAAATATCAATTTTCATTGCATTCCAACCATGCAAACTTCAACCTCATACTTAATAAAGACTTGGTCTACGCGAATAATATTTTAGTATCAGTGTAATCTACAAAAATGTGGAGATTTAAACTAAGTATGAAATTCTGATTGATTCGAAAAAAAACTAATGGTAACATTTTTTCATGTAAGAAAAAAATCTTTATTATACGGAACACCTTCGGGAATTTTAGAAACTTGTTTATTTCACCGTCAAAGTCGACTATATGAGCAAGCTTGTTTCTGTTCAATGAAGCTTCCTCAATAAGGACGCCACTAGAAGACAGACCTACAAAGGTGCAGCTATGCGTAAACAAAAAACCTCTTCAAATGATCAACGTTAAGACCGAAATGAATGAACGAAGAAGCAATGTGCAGCTTTGATTTGTCTATTAGTTGCTCACGTATACGTATCCTGTAGCTGGGAGAAATGAAGATTTCGTCAGCAATGACGTTCGTTAAGTAACAACGTCTCAACTAGATGCACGTAGACCTTACTAATTTGCCAAAGTATCCCCTACGAAAAATAGATTAATTTCATGCAGTTACGTGGACAAAAAGTTGTACTATAAACAGCTTATCGTCGATTTTTATATATTGCCTACACAAGCTGTCGGATCTGAATACCGTGAAGATTCTCAGCTTCATATTTAGTATGTATATTGTGAAGAAAATCCAGAACGTGCGGGTCTACATAGCGGCAATGGGAGTCACGGGACGTCGATTCTCTCTGACGTATAGAGCACATGACGAGGACGATGAAGAAGATGAAGAAGAAGAAGAAGAACCGTGCATAATACCTAATGAGCCTATCCACGTAATAACGCGTAATTGCCCCGAGCGTGCTCGATCCCCGTCGATAATTCTAAGCACGTCTCTGCGCTCTGTACACGCTCGGTTGAACTTACGGGGAAAGGCCATAGCGAATATCCCAACATTATCATACACACAGACTCCGAGCATCATTTGCCACACGACTTTTAATAACATTATTATTTCGTGACACTATTCTCGTCTATCCTTCTTCTTGTCGCACCTCCCCCGCCCCATCGCGTTTCGAATTAGTAAGACAATCATCCAGTTCCTAAAAGGTGCAGAACGACAGAATCACCGAGCCGTGTCCCTCGAAGTCGAAAGGTGAAAAAAGTGGTCTCGGAACGGCTAACAAATTCGTTTGGGACGAACGAAATTCACGATCCGCACACGTACAAGATTATTCCGTCTCACTCCGCCATAGCTTCTCGCGTACGTTCGTCAGACCACCACGGAGTCTTGCCACTTTTTCACGTCCAACTTCGCGTGGTGATCCCTCCGAGAATATCGCATGGAGTTATCTTTTTGTTGGCCGCGACACCGCACCCAGCCGGAACAGGTACCGGATCGGCATTGCAAGTGGCATGGTGAACGGACGGGTATTTGTGTCGAGAAGCCCGAAGACTCGAGAAATCAAACAAGATCGTTCTCTTTTCGCGGGAGCTTGTCTTTCTCATCCGCCCGTCTGCCCTCCCGCTGCCGGGAACGGGATAAGTGGTAAGCAGGTTTGAAGGGAGACGACTTATACACCCGATCGTTTCGTCAAGCGTGATTTCATCCTGTTCCGCAATTCTGACATATTCGACCACAAAATACAACGAAAACGAGCGAACCTTCCGATTTGAATCCTCCACACGTTCATCCCCGATCTCGTTATAGAAGTCAAACTCGGCGTATTTTATGCGGATGATGCTGATGATGGGAGGGAGACAGCGAGAAACGGACAACTCAATGCCGCGTACCGAGAAATGTTTATGACACCCAGCATGAACATCTTTATTTGGTCGTTGCGTTCGCTCTTGGTTCGTTATTCCTGTTGAAAAACACTGCCGACATGTCAAATGACAGCAATCAGCAACCAAGAAACACACGCGTACGCGTTAAACGAGAAAACTAATGGACTGAGAGTTGTCCGATGTCTCCAAACCGTATTTTCTCCCTTCAAGCGGATACTTCTAGACCCTGCTATTGAACAAATTCCAGACAACAGTGGTTCAGTATGTAAAAAGTACAGTATTGGCGAATAGGTGTATATGATAATTGGGAGTCGTTGACTACTTGGGCGGTAATGTTCTCTGCACATTCGCGATATCCCGATGTCAAAAGCAGTAAAGTCACCTAGTGAATGCTTGAGTGAAGAGATACCCACTTCGATGAAGCATTTCCAGTCTAAATCCGAATTGAGAGCATGAAGGCACCTCAGCCGACGCACTCAATCGGTTGAGGCGTTTCCAAAGCATGTGCTGCTATCGGACTTTTAGGTAAGTTGGTAACCATATAATTATCTTGAAGACAATCAAGAAGAATTGTCAGTTTTGCATCACTGCTGGAAGACTATTATCAGACAGTGGAATTTGGGAGCGGTGAGCAACAAAAATGAGATGATTTTAGGCAGACTAAGTGTCTTCAGCCAGGCGGAAACTTGGTCGATCCATCACTCCCCAAACGTATGAACATATAGTAGGAATGTATGAGTGGATAAAATCCATTACACCAACAATACAGGCTTCAATGCGGGTTGGCTGAAGAAATCTTCCTATTGGCGATTAACAGTACGGAACAATGATACGACGAGGCAGAAAAAAGCGAAGTGAACAGTTGGCGAGACTGATAGTTCAATGAAGAGCTATAAAAGAGATTGCCTTCGAGGAGTATGAAAGCGTCGCATTCTTTCTCCGTGTACAGTACAGTAGACGGTACTGATGAGAAGCATCTCATCACGAGAAAACTCGGTCGAACTTGTCATTGATCGAGCGAGTAGGAAGAGCTCGGCCAGAGATGAAGGAGCGTAAGAACCAAAGAAGATGAAGAAGCGGAAAAAAGAAGAAGAAGAAGAGGACGGTTGCGACGGTAAAGGAAAGATGGTACATTTCCTTGCCCGCTTTCTGGTGCACCCACGCTCTCCCGAGCGGTCTCATCCGCTATGAAAATATGAATAAGCGAGGCCGGGAGGGCGTGCTCTCTACCGCAAAGTCATCCCCTTTGTAAAGCCTTTAGCTGCGAGTATTCTGTACTGGCTCTCTCCTATGTGTCCTCTGTGCATGAGCATATGGTCCGCTATGAGTGCCCGCGGAGTACATAGAAAGGGGGCCCAACCCTTTGCGAATAAAGAGAGCTGCTACGGTGAGGAAGATCAAAGCGGGCGCGTGAAGGAAAGAGCTCTTGAGCGTCTGTTGCTCTCTCTCTCTCTTTGTAACCATGCGAACTTTCAGTGGGCTGGTTATACATGTACCTACCGCCACGAGCTTCAGGCGCCTATTAGACCAAGCTCTAAATATAGTTGACGCGTAGTTGCAAAGTAGAACTGCGTGACTTGCTTAAGAAACAGTTTATTAGGGACATTAATTAAAATCAACGGGAACTTGCTTCCTTCGTCTCTCATCGCCTATACAATTATCGGGTTGCGCACATTCGCTGTCGCTAGATTTTGCCAAACAAACTTTCAATGTGTTTTCAGGCATTTCAAGAGCTATTATGTCGATATCATCGACGTTGATCATGTACCTAAGATGAATTGGACGAAAATTTACTTCTTTTGCCGGCATCCCAAAAGATTCTTAGTCTAAATCGTCAAGGCAGATCATGTCAAATAATCATGTTAGATGATGTCAAGAGAAACATTGACCAGTATGTAAGGAATGGATTTTAGGGTCGTATCGTATTGCGGATCATACCAAGGTTATCATGGAAAATTTTAGATTAAAAAGCCGTTTTCTATGTAGTTCTATGCATACTCATCACCAGAGAAAAAAAACTTTGTCACGTTTAGCCAGACACAAAATCTGGAATCATAGATCTCGGCTTAGCATCGTATTTTTTACACTACCATTTGTACTGCAGCTGGAAAAAGCGAATGTACAGACAGACACTATAATTTTACAATGTTAGTGTAAACATCAAACGATTAGTTACTAAAAAATCAATCTCGAGACTCATCTCCCTCAATGAGGGCTTTTCCAAGGCCCACACCAGGCTAAGATGCTTCCGCGCACCCCAAAAACAGCACAAACCACCCCGTGGCCTTAGAATTCTCAAGCATGTCTTCAAGATAAAATTGACAAATTGATACATGTTTAATAGTCGCTTATTCGATGTTGAAGACACAGCTAATTAAAAAAAATGACGGATAGATCAATAAAGAAATAAAAAAACCAAAATTCACCTGTTGTCTGTAACGTCAGTGGGCATCTGTCGATTCGTTGTCTTTTGTCTCGGCTATATTACAGGCAACATAAATATCGTAATGCATCAAGCGTAGGTATGATCCTGATGCTGGTATGCTTTCAATGTTATATCTATACATTTAAGTGTTACGGCTTGCATATGCTGATACTGGCTGCCTGTATACAGGGGATGTGTACTACACGGCCCGTAGTTCTTAAGTAGCGATGCATTACGAGGCTCATGAGGAACGAGGGAGATGGAGGAACATTACAATATGCATTCGTGACGATCAGGGGGCTGCCTTTCTCGAACCACACATGCACACATACACACGGTGTGCTTCTCGGCTTCGATTACGTCTATAAATCACATCCCTGCACACCAGGCGCTGCAAAGTTATCGTGAACGTAAGAATTTCGTCATGTTCTATGGCTCTTAGTTCGACTGTCCGCGAATTAGTATCATCTTTAATTGAGGAAAGAGACGGTAAACGGGAATTTTCTTGCATTGGAGCGTTACTCGGAAAACCACAAGAGTCTCAACGGCGATAATGCAAGTTAATATTTTTGAATTCCTTTAACTTTTGGCTTATCTTGCCAACAAAAATCCCGCCAGCATTTTTTACGATATTCATTTAGGATTCTACGAAATAAATCTGCAAATTTTATTTTAAAATATAAATATTGTACACTAATAAAAATCAGGGCGTGAGAATATAAAAAAGAATTCGCGTTGCGTTCCAACGATGCAAACTTAAATCCAATAGCAAACGAAGGTTAAAAAGTACCGTGTGCAGATATGTGTGTGTAAAGAAAAAGTAACGCAAGATAAGGCACTATAGTACTCGATGATTAAACGATTCAGATCGTGCGAATCGATCTCGGAACGAGCCGAAATGAATAAAAAAAATATATAGGCGTGCCGTTGACTCTTGATCTTTTGATACGCAAAATTCATGCTAATTGGTTAACCGATCGTACTTAACGTGAATTAATCGTTTCAGCGAGCGAGAGGAGTAAGCGCGAGAGTGTCGATCAAAATGTGAAAGCGAAAGATACAGGACACGATGAATTTCAATATTTCGTACGTATCACTTATATCGTTTTTTTTCCATATTATCTCGTTCTAGTCGCAGCGTGCGATGATAAGTGATTGATGTGGAGGATCAGGAGTTGGGTTCGCGGCGAATTCACGGGTGTTGCGGTCGATCGTGAGAAATCTTGCCGCGGCAACATTGGACGCAGTGTATGAGGCAAAGGAAGGACTGCAGCGATGTAGGATAGTTTGTAAAACAGTAGTGAAAAAAGAGACGATACAAAAAATTGTGGTGTGAATACGTACGTAGGAAAGACGCGGAAGGCTCTAATTATATGGGTTGTACTCGGAGCATTGAGCTCTGGTTACTAGAGGCTGGAAACGCTACC